>CM062806.1:877916282-878214509 GCA_031772625.1 Pinus tabuliformis | reverse complement strand
GAAATTTGATTTAAAATAAAAGATTTATTTATAATGATATTGAGATGGATTTAATAATACAAATGTTTTATCTGAATTTTTTTGTTATCTATTTTAATATATAAAAGTGAGTAGTTACTTTTCATAATAAATAAATGTTAAGAAAGATAATAAGTAACTCTATGATCAAATTTATCTCTAAAATCTTTGTAGATGTTTATTCACTTATTTTATCATTTATGTAATATTTTGAAATATATTTAATTATTTTTAATAATAACATGTTTTTTAGTTAAAAGAAAGTTTGCTAACTTATAGATATGGTAGATATAAGTTATGGTAGATATGGTACATTTCTTATTATTGGACATGTTGCCAGAGAAATCAATATCTTTATTAGCATAATATCAGTCTTATAATTAGAGGTTGTGTCTTACTATTTAGATATGGGTAAACAAAAGGGATTATTACTACTAATTTGAGATAAATAGATACAATAAACAGTAAATTAAAACTAAAAATGCAAATCAAACGCAGTGGTGGACTTTTCTCTTTGGGTAGTTCCAAGAACACAGTGTCAAATTCCAAAATATCCTAGGTGTTATCAACCTATTTTCCCACATTTGAGTTAGTTGCAGTCATCCTTATATTGTTGACCCTTTTGCATAGCTTGTACCCTTATTTATAGCATTATTGTGCATGGACGTTGATTTTTCACATACAATCTGCTACTTCCCCAAGTCCTTAGTATATAATCTAGGTTGTGAGTGTCATATTAACCCTTTATAACCCACACCTGTCGAGATTTTTCTATAATTGTGCATTGGTTACAAGATCAGATTGATAGATTACCTTTATGACTTTGATAGGGGTGAATTATTGTGGAAATTTCCTAACTTCTCTTCCCCTTAAGCATCCAAATTCATTCTCTGAGGGAGGCCTAAAGGCCTATATATACTTGTCTCATCAAAGGGTCAAGCTAGTTTTTTGAGTTACAATTTCAGATCTGTTGTCATTATAGTTAGGGAGCTGAAGGAAACCAAGCTGCTAGGTTGAAGGAGAGGCTACTCTTGTGTCACTTGGGTATATGATTTGTATATGCCATTTTGTTTTAATACAATGATGATTCCCTTTCCATTATGTTATTAATGTTCTCTTACAATTGATATGTTGTTCATGTCATGTATGTTGTTCAATTATTGTTATCATACTTATATGATCTTGCAGGAAGTTCGGGTAATTCTAACTACAACATTAGGCATAATCAAATGGCCGAGAGGCCTCAATGAGATTAACAAGATTGGATTGTGTACTCATAGATTAATGGGGGGCACCTTGATCCTTCCTTGTATTGTCTACTCATGCACATTTTTTCACCATGATGATGCCCCAAAGACCCCTTACAGAAGGATTCAAACTTCCCCTCTAACACATGAATCAATTGACTAAAACATTGTTCTTCTTGTGTGCTTGAACATAAAATCCTAAGTAATCATGGCCTTAAAAGCAAACAGTAAGTCAACACAAACTTGAAATTGTTGTCTCATATGCGAGAGTAGAAAGGATCAACCTCCCTCATATTTTGAGCATTGCTTGTCACTGATTATTTAATTTTCATTGCAACCTCTATAACCACCCCTCCCACATTTACCCAATTTCACTAGTCTATCAGGGTAAACATGAGACGAAGAGTTACTATGACATGACCCGACCTCCAAGCTTCAGTTATGGAAGTGGGGTCGACAACTAAAACCTCACAAACACCCCTCAATGCTTATAGTACACTCAGGGGCCAAATGACCACACTAGGTGACCCAACCCTGACCTAAACTACTTTTCATTAACCTAACAACCCAACCGCATGCACAAGGCAACATGAGTGTAGTTGCGATCCAAAATCCTCAATCCAGTGCCTATGGTCTCGAGATCTAAGCCACAATTCCAAGACAGCCTCTAGACCACTGCCAAAAACTTCCTGAAACTTTCCAAAAGGATAAAATACTTGAAGACAATACTAGTCATACAAAACTTCATGAACGACTTGACCTAACCAGGCCTAAGCATGACAATAATTTTGTTAAATATAGGTAATTTACAGGTCATGAATGCGTATCTAAACATAGGAGTTTGAAAGTTATCTTAGAATCACCAAGAAGGCCTAATATCCTTTCATAATAGTTGCAATAGCACTTGTTAGCCCATGCATTCATTAGCCCTCAAATTCTTATCAAATCCTTAACAAGACATAACTAGAGTACATTGCAAATCCATGCTTATATATAACACATAACCAAATTACTAACCATGACATAACAACCATCAAATCACCATAATAATAGGTACAAATGATAATAGAACATAATAGGAAAATAACTCTTATTAATTGATGCAAAAACCAACCAAGTTAGGGACTTCCACATACCACCTAACCATAGATTGGGTTGAACCAAATATTTATTTTAGCTAATTACCCTTGTGCCATATTCTTAACATGAATGTGGGATCTTGAGACATAAATAACCAGGGCTTCCCAGAGATTAAACCACCTCCACCCTTAGGCTACCATGATCTCGCCAAAACCGATCAAGAGATCACAATGCCCAAAACAAGCTTGGATGCCTAAGCTTGGTCATGTCTCTATCCAACTATTGAGGGCTTCCCAAAGATCAAACCACCTCCACACCAAACCCTTGGGAATTTCCCTAAAACCACCTCACCCAATTCCAAAACCTTTCAACAATCCAAATCTCAACCAGAAAAGAATCCCATCACACCATGACCATCCAGAAATGATAAGGCAAGACTGAAACCACTGTCAAACTAGGTAAAACCCATGCCAATGACAACAATGAACCAAAGACACAATTGTATGTACGATGCATTTACAAACCAGCTTGGAAATGACACGTGCAACCTGTTACCTGCAAAATCCTTCTATTGAAGATGCTTGGGCTAAGATTCCTTGCTTCTCCTTGATTCTCTTGCTTTCCTTGTCCTTCCTTTGCTTGCTTGCTTTCTTTCTTCTCTTGGTACTTTTCTCCTCTCTAAAGCAAATTCCAAAACAAAACTGAAAAAGCTCAACTGACAAAGGATGTGACTGGTCCTCAAAAGCCTTTTTATTATTGATGCCTCTAATTTCTTCACTTTCCTTCATTTTCCCTCTCATGCAAATATGTGACCCTTCATCTCCCTTTTCTCCTATTTTCTTTTATTTTCATAAATAAATGTCAAATAATGCCTCTTTGCTTTTACCCATGCCTTTGCCGATTTCCTTATCTATAACAAACTAAAAGTGACATCCACTAGGATTTTTTCCCAACATTCGGCTTGGAATACATGTACCATGACCTTGGCCTTATTTTTCCTTTATTAACTTTATTACATGAACTTTTAACATAGGGTTTTTACAAACCCCTCCCCCTTAGGGGAACACCGTCCTTAGTGTTCTATGACACCTATGACCAACAAACCGCTAAAAACAAAACATATTGCCCTTGGAGCTTAATAACCCAACTCGTTGCAGTATTTACAATGACCACTCCTGAGAAAATAACAATCATATCATATATTGGAGCTTTATAACACAACTCATTACGATATTTACCATAACGACCACATAAATACTCATGCACATTTGCTTCAACTAGCAAATAATCATACTATCTATGGAGTTTTATAACTAGAGCTCGACATAGTATTTTATAGTAATATAGACGTATATTGTTGGGTCCCTATAATACTAGTGATTACCCCATTACTATTGTAGTTATACCCCTTATTTATATTGGTGTGCCCCATTGCCCCCATATTGTTATTAATGTGCCCATAAATCCCTCTATTGTTATTTTTGTGGCTTTATATTATTATTGTTAGGTCAACTGGATTATATTGTGACTACTTAGACTCCTATATATAGAAAGGAGGTTTTGTCATTTGAATCATCCAAGAATTGTTCATTTATGTAATGTAAAGGAGGTTTCCCCCTCGAAGAGGCTGAATTCTAAGGCGTTGATCTATCTTTTCTATCTTTTCTTGAGCTGGTTTCATAACATTTGGTATCAGAGCTTTGGATTCTAGGGTTTCGCTGCTCCAAACAGGTCATCGTGGCATTTTCGCTATAACTTTTTTTCTGTGATGTTTCAGAAGTCGAAAAAAAACCCATTTGAGAAGAAATCGCG
This sequence comes from Pinus tabuliformis, assembly GCA_031772625.1. NCBI lineage: Eukaryota > Viridiplantae > Streptophyta > Pinopsida > Pinales > Pinaceae > Pinus > Pinus tabuliformis. The sequence continues at coordinate 878,210,352 of CM062806.1, read as the reverse complement.
CTGAATCTTGGGTCCGAATTTCAGAACTTTTCGCGCGATATTTTCGGAGATATGATCTGAGGAAGTTGGTCTTTTTGCAGACTCCTGAATTACACTCAAAACAGGTGACCTGGGGAAAATTGTCATAACTTTCTTTCTGAGCATCGGATTGAAATTTTGTAAGAAGGTACAGAAAGAGGACGGACTGTAGTTTTTGTTTATATATTTTCAGAGTCAAAGGTTGAAACAGTGACACGCGGAACTTCATACAAGTTCGCTCTACTGAACTACTCTATAATCAGGTCACTGCGGGAGATTGTGCATAACTCTTTCTTGGAGAATCCAATTTGGATGAGACTAGTAGCATTGGAAAGAGGACATCGAAGGCTACTACAGGTCACAATTGTAGAACTGGATGATTCGAAATTACAAAGATACATCAGATTCAATATCAGGCTTCTACAAAGTAAAAAAGGTGTGTAGTTTTTTTTTAATTTTTGCATAAGCTTGGTTTGAAGGAATTCAAAGGGCATAGTAAAGCATTATTATCGGTAACTGATGCCTCGAGGAAAGAAAATGCAAACACCTAGTAAGGAACCTGAAAGCTCTAGCATGACTCATGAAGAAGAGGAAGAAATGCTACATGATATATCAAAATTACAAGAACAAGTGCAACAAATGTCATGCTCACAAAAGCTATCAGATGCTAAGATAAATGGCGTGGAATCTAAGATAAAGGGCATGGAAGCTAAGATGGATGATTTGAAGACAAATTTGAGGACAGATTTGAAGACAGACATGGCAGATTTGAAGACAGATTTGACAAATTTTCTACAAGAAATACTTACTAATGGTGAAAAGGTTGTAAAGGAAACTCATGATGTGAACAAAAGAAATGTTAATCATGATTCCATAGACTCTAATTTTGGATCGAAGACCCACCATATTCCAAAAATCAATATGAGGAAGTTTGATGGCAAGGATCCCGCCACATGGATATTACAGATGGAGCAGTTCTTCGATCTCAATAATGTGCAAAACACACAAAAGGTACGTATGGAAACTTTATATTTGGAACCAAATCAGTTTGTATGGTATCAATGGCTTTGCTCTCGTAAACAATTTATCACTTGGGCAATTTTTACGGAAGAATTGATAGCACATTATGAGGATACAAAAAGCAACACTTTTTTTAGCCAATTGATAAGTCTCAAACAAAAGGGTTCAATAATGGAGCACATTGAGGAGTTCCAAAAATTGAACATAAGGGTAAAAGATATTCCAGAGGAGCATAGGATTGATGTGTTCATAGGGTCTTTAAAGGATAATATCCAACATGATGTTCGCCTTTGGGAACCTGATTCATTAGAGAAGGCATTCAGGTTAGCAAGAAAAATGGAAAGCAAAATTATGGCAACCAGGAAAGCATACCACTCACAACTATAAAGACGGAAGTGTTGTTGCCCCTAGTCTTCCACAACCTATAAGGTTGACACCACAACAATTGGAAGAAAAAAGAGCAAAAGGGCTTTGTTATAGTTGTGATAGCAAATACACTAAAGGTCATAAGTGTGCTGAGAAGAAATTATTCTACATAGATTGTGAAGAGGAAGAAGAAAAGGAGCAAGAAAGGTCAAAAGAACAGGATATGCTCCAGGAACAAAGCCTAGATGAAGAACAAATAAATCCGACCATATCTTGTAATGCATTGGCGGGAATTACCACTCCTCAAACCATCAAGATAGAAGGACAAATCAAGAAGAAAAAGGTAATAGTGTTGATTGATTCAGGAAGCACCCACAATTTTATTCATTGTAGGGTAGCAAAAGAATTGAATTGCTTCCTATATCCAGCACCAGAGTGTCAAGTGATGATTGCAAATGGAAGAACAATAAATTGCTTTGAAAAGTGTCATAATATCAAGCTATCCATGGGAGAATATGTATTGACTAGCCCAATGCTTTCCATTCCAATGGGAGGTGTTGATGTTGTACTAGGAGTCCAATGGCTACAATCCTTGGGTACAATAGCTTTTAATTTTCAAGAACTTTTCATCAAATTTTCTACGGAAGGAAAGGAAGTTGAATTAAGGGGTATTGCAGGGAAACCAGGAAAGATAATCAACTCTAATGGTATGACAAAGCTTCTAAAAAAGGAGCAAAGGGGTGTAATTGCACAATTATGTTCGCTAGATGTTTCCACATTAGAATCATCTATTTCTCCAGATCTCCAAAAAGTCCTGGACAATCATTCCAAGGTATTTGAGACTCCCAAGGGTCTCCCACCTATGCGTGATCATGATCATGCTATTCATCTGATTCCAGGAAGTGTTCCTCCAAACATCAGGCCGTACAGATATCCCTATGTCCAAAAAAGTGAAATTGAACGTATGGTTGCAGAAATGCTAGAGGCTGGTATAATTCAACCGAGTCAAAGTTCTTTCTCTGCTCCAGTAGTATTGGTGCACAAGAAGGATGGATCATGGCGCATGTGTCCGATTATAGGGAGCTCAACAAGCTCACTATTAAAGATAAGTTCCCCATTCCTGTCATTGATGAATTACTGGATGAATTGCATGGATCAATTTACTTCACCAAGTTGGATCTTCGTTCAGGATATCATCAAATCAGAATGAAGATTGAAGACATTCCGAAAACGGCATTTAGAACTCATGAGGGTCATTATGAATTTTTGGTCATGCCTTTTGGCCTTACCAATGCACCTTCAACATTTCAAGGTTTGATGAATTCAATTTTCAAACCATTCCTTAGAAAATTTGTGTTAGTATTTTTTGATGATATACTTATCTACAGCAAGTCTTGGAAGGATCATGTTGAACATGTTGACAGGGTGCTACAACTATTGGAGGAGAAACAATTATATGCAAAAAGATCCAAATGTTTCTTTGGAGTCCAGGAGGTGGAATATTTGGGTCATATTGTATCTCATGAAGGAGTTAAGGTAGACCCTAGCAAAATTAAAGCCATTAAGGAATGGAAAATCCCCACATCCATAAAGCATTTGCGAGGATTTCTTGGGTTGACAGGGTATTATCGCAAGTTTGTTAAGAATTATGGGAGAATAGCAGCACCTCTAACAACATTATTGAAGAAAGATGCATTTTCATGGACTCCGGAAGCAACAAAGACCTTTGAACATCTTAAAGAGGCAATGTGCCAAGCACCGGTCTTAGCTACACCGGACTTCACAAAAACCTTTATTGTGGAATGTGATGCTTCAGGAAATGGAATTGGTGCTGTTCTAATGCAAGATGAAAGACCCATTGCTTTTGAAAGTCGTCCAATCAAGGGAAAGTTTCTAAGCAAAGCTATTTATGAGAAGGAAATGTTGGCAATACTCCATGCACTTAAGAAATGGCGACCCTACCTAATGGGAAGACACTTCAAGGTAAAAACGGATCATGATAGCCTTAAATACTTTTTAGAACAAAGATTATCCTCTGAAGAGCAACAAAAGTGGGTCACAAAGATGTTGGGTTATGACTTTGAAATCATCTACAAAAAAGGGAAGCAAAATGTGGTGGCAGATGCACTCTCAAGAAAGGATGAGGATGTGGAAGCATTGTGGTGCGCTATTTCTATCATCCAACCAGATTGGATAAATGAAGCAAGGGAGGAATGAAAGAATGACGAAGAAGTGTGGGCACTTATTCGAAAGCTACAACAAGATTCCAGTACGTCTGATACATTTAGCTGGAAAAATGGTTCGTTATGGTACAAAGATCGCTTATACCTCTGTAAGAATTCCCAGCTAAAACAAAAGATTCTTATGGAATTGCACACTTCTCCCTTAGGAGGGCACTCAGGATTTTTAAAAACTTACCACAGGGTTAAGAAGGAATTTTTTTGGGATGGCCTTAAATCAGATATTCAAAAGTTTGTGGTAGAATGTTTGGTTTGCCAACAAAATAAAGTTGAAACAATTAAGACACCGGGTCTATTACAACCTTTATCCATTCCAAGCCAACGTTGGGAGGAGGTTTCAATGGATTTTATCACAGGTTTACCCAAGTCTGAGGGAAAGAGTGTCATCATGGTGGTAGTTGACAGACTTACCAAGTATGCACACTTTTGTGCATTATCACATCCATTTAAAGCCAGTACAGTTTCTACTGCATTTATGGAAACAATTCAAAAGCTACATGGAAACCCAAAGATTATTGTAAGTGACAGAGATCCCATTTTCACTGGAAATTTTTGGACAGAATTATTTTCTTGTCTTGGTACTCAGTTAGCTCATAGCTCATCTTATCATCCTCAATCTGATGGGCAAACTGAGATAGTAAACAAATGTTTGGAAGGATATCTTCGTTGCTTTGTATCTGATAAACAGACACAATGGGTCAAATGGTTGCCTCTGGCTGAATGGTGGTATAACACTTCCTTTCATACAGCAACAAAAATAACCCCATTTATGGCACTTTATGGGTATCAGCCACCATCCATCACATCATATTTAAGAGAAAATTCTAAGGTTCAGGCAGTGGAACATCACATCGAACATCAACAACAAGTCCTCCATGTCTTAAAGGATAACCTCGTGTTGGCACAGAATAGAATGAAACAACAGGCAGATCAACATCGCAGTGAAAGAAGTTTTGATGTAGGTGATTGGGTATTCCTACGGCTACAACCATATAAGCAAATGTCCCTCAAGCAAGCTAAGAAGGATAATAAGTATTATGGTCCGTACAAGGTGTTGCAAAAGATTGGTACTATGGCATACAAATTGGAGCTTCCTGCAGCTTCTCGATTGCACCCAGTTTTCCATGTTTCATGCTTAAAGAAGGTTATAGGCGACAAGCTCCCAGTTCAAACAATATTGCTAGAACTTGACGAGGAAGGAAAAATTATATTGGAACCGAAAGCAGTTATAGAAACAAGAACTCGACAGCTATGAAATCGATCAATTTCAGAGTACCTTATCAAGTGGAAGAACTTATCTGCTGAAGATTCCACATGGGAGGATGAGAATTTTATGCATAAGTATCCAGAACTACTCAAGCGTTGAGGACAACACTTTTTTGAAGCAAAGGGGCATGTTGGGTCCCTATAATACTAGTGATTACCCCATTACTATTGTAGTTATACCCCTTATTTATATTGTTGTGCCCCCATTGCCCCCATATTGTTATTAATGTGCCCATAAAATCCCTCTATTGTTATTTTTGTGGCTTTATATTATTATTGTTAGGTCGGCTGGATTATATTGTGACTACTTAGACTCCTATATATAGAAAGGAGGTTTTGTCATTGAATTCTAAGGCGTTGATCTATCTTTTCTATCTTTTCTTGAGCTGGTTTCATAACATATACATATGCACATTTGATCTAACCAACAAATAAAAGGATACGGTGCCAACATCAATCAACAAGAGAATCCAGAGGCTCACACATTCAACTTGGAATATGTGTCCCATGACCGTGGTCTTATCTTTCCTTTATTAACTTTATTACATGAACTTTTAACTCGGTGTTGTTACAACCTCAATTTATTCTAACTCTCTTATGGTAGCCCTTGAGCAATGCTTCTTGAAATTCACCTCATCTTTTCTTGCTTCCTTCTCCGCTTGCCTAACATATCTAGAGCTAAAGGCCCCCTTGCAAGGAAGATGTTGTCCCTTATCTTTTGTGTTCTCCCTCCGCTTATTATAATCACTAAAAGTCTATCAATGTGCAAGAGTTGCTCCCCACCATAGAAGAAAGAGGACTAGAAACTCTGCCCAAAATTGTGAATCCCCCACTAATTTGGATGGAATCGAGAGATATGGAGAACAAGGGTACCCTTACAAAGCTTAGCAAATACAATTCCTTGCCTAATTATAGGCTCAAGGATGATAGTAGCGTCACCATTTCCTCCTCAAAAGTCAAGACATCCTTTGTACATTCCCCTAGCTTGAACTAAAGCACTTTTGGATGGAATCGAGAGATATGGAAAACAAGGGTACCCTTACAAAGCTTAGCAAATACAATTCCTTACCTAATTATAGGCTCGAGGATGATAGTAGCGTCACCATTTCCTTCCCAAAAGTCAAGACATCCTTTCTACATTCCCCTAATTTGAACTAAAACACTTTCTCTTTCTTATACATCCATCACCCACCACTAAAATATCCCCTTACATTCACCGAAGATTTATAAAATTATATTGGTTCTATACTACTCTGGTGCTAAAAAGAAATTCTATATATGATTACCCCTTCCCCTTGAATTATGTCACCTTTACATTCATTAACCTCAACCATGACACTCATATCCACCTATGTGCCAATCCTATAACAAATCCCTCAACCATCATGGTTGGAGAATCGACACACTAGTAATCCTCATGTGTTACTCCCCGAATAAATGAGCATATTAACGTGAATCGTAACCGAGCTAATCTCAAAATGTACCACCCCTCATCTTCCATTTCACCACCAAACACCCCATCTGTAGCTCCAATCTTATTATCATTACGTTCAAAATTTAACAAAAAATTGAAAATAGCTGGTTTTCGAGTATGAAAATCAAAATCCTCATGTCATTAATCAAAGAAATGGATGATTTGCAAAATGGATATAAAACTTTGTTAATTGTGTTACATTCAACGTGAAAAAATCGTCTTTGAGAATGTCATTTTTAATATTTGTTGAAAAATCATAGAAATGGATGATTTGTGAAATGGAGAGAAGACTTTGTTTCTTGTGTATTCAACGTGAAATGAGAAGTAAGAATGTGAGCTATACGTGTGCATATCGTCTTTGAGAATGTCGTCTCGTCTTTTAATATTTGTGGAAAAATCATAAAAATGAATGATTAGTGAAATGGATATAAAATTTTGTTTTTTTGTTGTTGTGTATTTAATGTGAAATGAGAAATAAAAAAGAATTGTTTTTAAGTGTGATTTTTTATATTTTCTGGTATAGAATTTGGTCCAGAAATTTGAAGTGAAATCTTGATTTGTGTTATTTAAATTGGTTTTTTGACTGTGTTTATGAATTTAGTACCTTAAAAAACTTCTAGGGCACTTCGATTGCGTAGCGGTTACCCATCAAACTTGTGATTTCAATAAATTCCTACAGAAAATCAAACTTGTGATTTCAATAAATTCCTACTCATAGAAAAACACAATTCGCCTGACCCAGGGATCAACCAGGGAACATGAACGTGAGGTATATGTGTATTGTGCTATGTGAACAATTTGCCATTTAGTCTTTGGATGATATCCATTATATACTTATACTTATGCCAACCGTTTATTTAATTTTTGTATGCTACAGCTGGCAACTTCCGTTGGCTGTAACATCTGTGTTTCTGGAAAGTATTGGAGTAAAGCATGGCTGGCCAATTTTGCAAATGTTCATTGAAAAGTAGAGGATTGCTCACCTGGAAAGGTTCTGAGAAATTTTAAAAGTTTTTCAAAAACTACTTATGAGTCTGCAAATAGTGCTTTTAAAATTCAGTTTTACTTTTGTATGAGATTTTTTTTAATGTAACATGATGTTTTTAATGTTTAAAATATTTTGTCAGGGGAATATGTAAACCTACTCTTCATAAAATTATACTTAATTGAACGGACAGTTTTTTAATGTTTTATGTCAGGCAATGATTTTGTGATAATAAATTTAAAAAAATAAAAAGAATAGTTTAAAGCAACTTTGAACATCCACTATCGACATACATTTCAAATTAAGGTCATTTTGCCTTGTTGGCATGGATTGTGGACTGGCTGTGCAGGTTGTTTTTTTTTTAAATTAATGAAGCCAAATAATTATAAAGCTTATATTTTCAAGAATATTTGATTTTGTATCATACTTTTGATTTTGTATCATACTAGTTGAGTAAAGCCTCTCGTATAATCTATCAATAATTTAATTTTTTATTTTTATTTTTTTTGTCATAGGTGTTTAATATTTAAGTTTATGGTGTTATTATTGCTATGTTTTTATGGTAATGTCAAATTTTTAAATTCTTAAAGTAAAAGTGATATTCTCTTTTATTTTTCATTTTGATTTTTCTATTTAAATTTTTAATATTACCATGAAATGATATATGATGTTTGAGGGTGGTTCCGACTTTATTGGATTGCATATGGAGAAATGGAGAAAGTAGAATTTTAGTTCTCACTCAAAATCCAAGAGACTTAATAGTTTTAGAGGATTTGAGGAATGGGGCATTGCAATGTTTCCATTGGATTTTGTGATGTATGAGGCTATTGAACTAGCATTTAATCAAGAACGTCAATCTCTCTATGTACCTTGATGTTAGTGGCATTGCTTGTCGAAACCCTCTATCATGATCCTACTAAAAATGTACCCATCACTCAAACAAAATCTTGAATTGACATGGTAAGCATTGTTTATCTTATTTTACTGTTTAAAAGGTGATAGTAATGATACAGATCCCAATATATAAAAAGATTTTAATAATATGTAGGTATTTGTTGTGCCATGATTTTTTTTCTGGATGTTGGAAGTCATTTAAGTCTTGTTTTTAATATATTTTCCGTTCAAATATGGATTTCCCTGGGTATTATTTTAGTTATGTGCACTTGATGTTATTTTAGTTATGTGCATGCTTATATACTCTACAACTGATAAATTTTTCCTATAAATAATTTGAATTCTTATTTTAGTTATCTGCACTTGATGTTATTTTAGTTATGTGCATGCTTATATGCTTTACAAATGATAAATTTTTCCTATAAATAGTTTGAATTCGTATAAATATACTTAAATATATGTAATTTTCTTTAATATTTTATGTGTTTTTGATTTACTAATTTTAATCCGATTTTTTCACTGTTTGCCCATTAAGGGTTTAATAGTTCAATTGCAAGATAACACTGTTTTAAACTTCAAAATCTCTGTACAAAAAATTATAATTATATTAAACTGAAAGTAAAGTTTTATATTTTTTTTAAAAGTGAGATTGAGTCTCGATCTGAGTTAAAGGAAAATAAATCTATTCACTTGAATAAAGGGACAGAGTGAATATAAAATCGTTGAATAGCCACAAATGTCTCCCCTTATAACAGTGAAAGGAATTTTATAGCTAATCTTTGAAAAAGATTTACGCATGGTGTATCCGATTTATTAATAAGTTAATATCATTTTGTCCTCTGTACCGAAGGAATTCCCATAAAGTCGTTGGTTCATACTTTTCTTTCGCTTTTTAAAGTAAACCAACCAGTGAAAACATTATGGAATGGTCCCTTTGCAATGGATCCCACCTGTATTCGACCACGACGGGAGCTTTGCAGTCAGTAGAATCCCTTGGCCTGTTGCAGGAATCTTCACCCACATGCGATGAAAATTGAAGACAGTGAGCTTTGCAGTAAACTCCCGTACAGATATGATTATTAGTGTTGAAAGTTTACAGGTCTGAAAAGTCTACCGTAGGATTTTTCAATGTCAAAGTGCAAAGAAATCTTAAACTTATTTCAGACTTTTGAAGGTTTCATTTGTATGGGTTGTTTGGCCATTTGGAGGTAGTTCTACGAAACTACTCTGTCAGGATTGAACTCAGGACATTGAGAGGTCATGAGCCCACCATCCACGTTTTCCTGCAGACTTCAAGGCTTGCCCTAGACTATCATGTCCATAAAACTACACGCCTCCATGGAAATAAATGGAAGTTTCTGGAAGAGAAAGAAAGGCTATATATCTGCAGAGTAAAGAGTGGAGTTTGAAGCATAATCTTGGTTTTGGGCACAATTTTAGGTTCTCTGAATTTTTCCTTCACTGGCATTTTGGTAAAACGAAAATGAAGCTGGAGTCTGTGCTATTGCTGTTTTTATTTTATTGGGCGTTCGCTGATGCAGAATGCCCAATGGATCTACACTATGTGCGTCAATGGCAGTGGGATAAGTCGTCTTGTGAATCACACATTAGCGGCGGCAGTGATAGCCCATGCTGCCAGACATTGCTGAGCTTGTTCGCCGTAGGATTAGCTGAGCATTTGAGAGAAGAATCAATGTTCGAGCTTCCCAACAATGCCTCTGCCATTGCCTGTCTTGGGCACTTTCAGGAGCAGCTCGAAGCTCTTTCTCTTTCGTCAGACTTGGTGTCAATCTGTTGGAAGAATAATACTTCTGGGTTTATATCGAGCCCACAACTCTGCGCTGGCATACAAACAAAACAGGACTGGACGAACAAACTGGGGAGTACTCAGCTGGATTCTGCTTGCAAAGGAGACCTCTCAGATCTGGGCGCTTGTCAGGCATGCAAGGACAGCGGAGACCTTGTTCACAAAGAGCTGGTAAGCATGTATAACTTGACAAGCGAATCGACCAGTAAGAAATGCTATTATTTCACTTGTCTGTATGCCGCTGGAGTGGCTAATGAGTTCGGCCCCAAGAGAAGAAGCACTGCTTATTGTGTCTTCCGTGTGCCCTTCGTCCACACCCATTCGCATTCCCGAGCTCTGGCCTACGGTTTCGTGGCCGTTGCCGCCGTTCTCTTGTTATGCGCGCTCGGGCTTCTCTACCGCATGTGGCTTAGGACGAGGAAACGTAAGGCTGTGCACAGGGGATTCGTGAGGCGCAATGAGGAACTTCTGAAGGCAGCCGTAAGACCCAACACGGGGGCCGTTTGGTTTGGCATTGAAGAAATCCAGACCGCCACTGCTAATTTCAGCGACGCCAATCTCATCGGCCAAGGGGGATTCGCGACGGTGTACAGAGGAACACTTCCAGACGGTCGGCGGATCGCGGTAAAAAGAATCAGAAACTGCACACCGGAAGGCGATCCTGAATTCCTGAACGAAGTGGAGGTCATCAACAATATCAGGCACAGGAATCTGGTCGTTTTGAGAGGCTGCTGCGTGGCCAGCGACGAGACCGAAGGGCACCAGCGGTTTCTGATATACGATTACATGCCCAATGGAACTCTCGATGACCACATCTTTGGAGCAAAATCCACGGCCAGATCTTTGAGCTGGCAACAGCGCCGGAATATCATCCTGGGCACAGCGAAGGGGCTGGCTTATCTGCATAACGGTATTGAGCCGGCGATTTATCACAGAGACATCAAAGCGACCAACATTCTGCTAGATGACGATATGAATGCCCGTGTAGCCGATTTTGGGTTGGCGAGGATCACGACTAAAGAAGCAGAAACCCATATCACGACCAGAGTAGCAGGAACGCACGGCTACTTGGCCCCAGAATATGCTCTCTACGGACAGCTGACAGACAAGAGTGATGTGTACAGTTTCGGCGTTGTGGTGTTGGAGATCATGAGCGGCAGAAAAGCTCTGGAAGCTACTTCGTATTCGGAACCTCATTATCTCATCACGGATTGGGCATGGACGCTAGTGAAAGAAGGCAGAACCAGTGAAATAATAGACGAGAGAATCCGGCAAAGCGGGGCGGAGAGCATGATGAAGAGATTTGTTTCAGTGGGTATTCTGTGCGCACATGTTATGGTGGCATTCAGACCTCGAATGGTGGACGCTGTGAGGATGCTGGAGGGTGAGGGCGACATTCCTGAAATTCCAGACAGGCCTTTGCCGCTTATGTTACATGGTCCGTCTCTGTTAGACCAATTAAACGATTCTTCCCTTTTTCCTTGTAGCATTTCTGGGCCTGCCTTCAGCGGATGTAGGTAACTGCATTTCTTCCATTAGAGCACTGCCCGAAGTGTGGGCGGTAATTGCAAAACATTTGATAGTAGACAGTTCAGTTCTGTGAAGTAATTTGTATTATAATGTCCAGGAAATTAGTTTGAATTTAAGTGTTTAGTTGTCATGTAAACTCGTCGAACTTGTACCAGTCTGTGGTGCTTTCAGTGAACCTGTTGTTAATATATATAGTTGCCCTTCTTGGAAAATGAATGTCAATCCAATCTATGGCTGCCCATTCTTCCATGTCCCTGATACATTGATGAAATATTTTGTTGTCGCCGATATTGCTGTGGAATTAGCGGTGGATCGAATCTGAGCATTAAATCCTTCTTTACGGGATAACCGATGGCTTACATTTCCAATTGGGTTGAAGGCCTCCATGCTCATGCTTACCACTCACGGTTAGTGCGATGAGTTTCATAATTTCTACTTTAAATTTCTCACATTTTTGAAGTGGGGATATGGCCTACATGTTCATCCTTACCGTTTACACTTAGTACGTGGAGTTTCATATTTTACAATTAAATGCCTCATTTTTCAAGGAGTAGGATTATGGCATCCATGTTCATGCTTTCCATTTGGTACCATTCATCATTGGCGTTTTAAAGGTGCTTTTAATAAATTAATAATATGCTGATTTTTTCCCCTTAACCAAATTATTAGGTGGATAAATTACACTGATGCTAAGCATTTTTTTTTAATGAACCATTAATAAATAGAAAAGTTTTAGTTGTGCAGTTTTCAGATTACTGACATCAAGATTTTTATATTCCATGGCATAAAGTGTGGCTTATCGTGATCATTTTTATTTAATATTCAATACTGGCTAATTAAGAACTTACATTCTCTCTTTAGTGGACATGTTTGACATTTATTATAAATATTTAAGTATAATAAAAAATAAAATTATAATAATTTGATTTGTTTTTTGAAAGAATATATATTTTTGAAAATTTTATATGTATTTTTTAAGAGTAAAATAAATATGTGCATAGACATGTTTATTTTGGAATATCTCTATGAAATATTCTAGTATGAAATTTTATCTTTAAAGTAGTTGTCATTTTTTGTTTTAATTAAATTGATTAATTAAAAATATCATATAAATAAGTGTCATATGAAGTGAGTTATGGTTTTTTTGAGCATGTGCTATTGATAAGCCATGGTATTAGCTCATGATATTATAACAAAGTCTATTTACATATTATGAAGGTACATGGTAACGTGAATGCAAATCTCTGTTGTTAAAAATTCATGTTCCAAGTTTTATTTTAAATGTATTAAATTTTGACATACTTACTGTTTTTATAATAAATAAAAAAATTATTTAAAATATAGTTATCATTTAATTAGTTTTTATCATTTTTTTAATTTTAATACTCTGAAATGTATAATGTAATTATAGTAGTTGGGAAAATAGTTTATTTTCAAACCTATATAAAATAGAGGGATATGTTGATCCCTTGTTATAAAGCTCAAATATTAAGCCTTCACTTCTCCATCAATGTGAAATGCAACATTATTCACAAAATCAGTTAAACTTGGAACTTGTCTATATGGCATTCTACTTGTAGTTCACAATATTTAACCACTCAAACTAATCCATTATCTAATTTAAATGAAAATGAAAATTATTATTTTTTAATAAAATATATTATTTTGAAATAGCTAAGTGATTGAAAATAATTTATTCAAATTATCTATATATATATATATATAGATATATCTATTAATTCAGAATTATTTATATTAATTTATTTAATTTGTAATATTATTATTAAATTAATATAAAATATTGTCTCTAGGGTTTTGGATAGATGGTGAGTGGACATTCTCTTAAAGTACTTCTTGATGTGAAGTGATCAATTCAATTCCCCATTGGTTGATATATTGAACATGATGAAAATATAGTCCGACCAAACTTACACTATATCTATATATATATATATATATATATATATATATATATAATTTATTGTATTTATTTATATTTCAGATTTGTTTAGATTGTATCATGATTAATATCAAAATTAGCACTTAATTTATAAATAATTTTCCAAAAATAATATAAAATAAAAATGTAAATATTATATTATTTAATTATTTAAAGGATTAATATTATTATTATTTATTATATAATTTTTATTCCACGGTATTTTTTAATTATTGAAATTTTATTTTTAAATATATAAAAAGATATATTAAAACTATGTTTTTAAATAAATAAAGAAATTTAATGAGCTGAAGGTAGGACGGAGGATGGAGCGTGGTAACAGGGAGGCCTCGGCAGCTGGCGCAGAGCCAGATCTAGGCCCGTAGGGCCGAGGTTAGGGCCCAGCAACGATGGACGGGGAGTAGGATTTCGGTAGTCGCTCCCGTCCCGGTGACAGATAGGGTATATCGGCAGGTGGAGGTTTTCTCAGCAAAGGACAGACACCTGGAGGGCACTGCAGCGGCAAAGCACGAAGGTAGTTTCTTGCAGGGGGAAAACAGTAATAGTTTTTACGGTTCGTGATTTCTCAGCACCCGACAACCTGACAGCGACGGTTTTCCAGATAGTAACCATGGTTATCGCAGAGGAGGGTATCGATCTAGACCCGTCCATGGAAGATATTCTCTCCGTTTGGGGGAAAGACCCAACTCCCCAGAATGTTGAACATTATTTCGGGACGGTGGAAACCCTAACCACACATTCGTTCTGTTCGGAGCCGGAGAAACAGAACCATATTCCCATCATTCCACCTAAGGACCGGTGTGAAACGGGAAATGTGTTCCAGGGAGGAAAGCTTCAACATTCGATCCAACCCTCGAGTCAGAAGATCCCGCAGACAATCTCGAGCAATCCCCCCTGCGGAAGTAAAGGGCCTCTAGGGTTTGTAGAACCAGTCCTCTCCGGCGGTTTGGAAGACATCGTCACCTTAGGAGCGAAGCTAGGGCACAGCCCGGTTGGAATCGCAAGAAGCTCGGCTCCCATCATAAGGGCTTCAATTGCTGCCGGCAGAAATAGTGCAAAAGAGCGAGGAGGGCCGGATCAGAGTCCCGAAGAATCCCAGGATCCAAAGGGGGACGATAGGCGGTCACTTCAGGGGTCTTAGGTAACCAATCAGACTCGTCTTGATTCCCTAAATTTTCTTCTAAATTCGTCAAAGGAGCATTGCTTGGAGGCTAGCCTTACCCCCCAACCCCCCGGACCTAGCGTTTATCGAGGGCAGCAGAAGAATGAATGCCCAGGAGACATACCCAGAGTTTCAAAAATCTCAGAGGGGCAAAGGAAAAAACAGAGAGTGATTAAATCTCAAGGGGTTGAAGGAAACCTGGTCTTGGGGATGGACGTCAAAATTGAAGAAGTGTTGGAGGTAGCTGAAAGCACTCTGGTCGATAGAGTAAGAGGGAAGACTTTTTCTTCTGAATTCATCAAATCCTGGGGGAAGCAGAACTGGCAAACGGATCTAATCAGATAATTTTGGGTCCTGACTCTCCCAAAAGGTTGGTTCTCGGTCCGTTTCGAATCCAAAGAGGCGACAGAATGGGTATTGCAGAGGAATTGGTCTCTTGGGCACATTCCGGTGCTGTTCAAAAATTGGAGCCCCATGTTCGACCCAGCTTATGATAAAGTTGAGCTGAGGTCTGGCAGAGAAAATCAATCTTCAATATAAGGATTATGTTTTCGAACAAATCTTGGACTATGAGTATTTTCCGTTCCGTTGTCATAGATGCCACGAATATGGGCATCTGGCCAAGGAATGCCCCTTGGGAAGACGGAGGAGGAGGTTCCAACGAACGAGGGAGAGGACGGAAATGACCTATCAGCGTTCTCAGCATCAAAACAACAAAGAGCTCTCTGTAACATAGGAGGAGGAATTAATGGACATAGACCTGCAACAGGGAAGCCTCGCACAGGAAGTTGACATTCAGGAACCTTCGAAGGACTTGTTGAAAGATGGAGCGCTCCCAGAGGAAGCAGCGAAGCCCGCGGTCGAGGAGTCTCCAAGCACAACCCCAAGCACTGTCAAGGATCAAAAGGGTATGCATTTGAATCCATCCCTCTCTCCTCTTATTGCAAATAAAGGCGAATGTTTGGAAAATTGTATAGATGCTGATCCGCCCATTAATCCTTCCCTCCCTGAAATTACTGTTAAAAATGTAAGCTCGATCGATGGCAATTTTGGAAATTGTATTGAAAACTTATCGGCTGCTATTCCTTCCCTGGATTTGAATAGTGATGGGTGTTGCCTTGATCCCTCCTCCCAGGCCCAGCTTCCCCATTTCCCTTATAACCTTCGCTCTCTGGTTCCAAAACCCGGTTCTTATCCTTCTGTGGGGGGCATTGATCCATCCCCTTCTCTGTCCCAGCCCGGGAAAAAAAGGGGTAGGAAGTCTAAACTCTCAGCGGCCAAAGCCCAGGCTATTTACGATGTGGGAGATGGGAAGCAGCTTTCCATCACAGGGGCACTTAGAGCAGTGCAAAGCCTCGGCTCTATTTTAAAATGATCATTTCCTCTTGGAACTGTAGGGGTTTAGCCAGTAAACCCAAAAAACTGGCCCTGAGGGAGTTAGTTTTGAACTCCAAGGCGGATGTAATTCTTCTCCAGGAGACCCTGGGAAAAGGGGAGGACATTGTATCACTGCTCAAAGGCCTTCTCCCAGGATGGGAATTCACAGCTTTGGATGCTGATGGTCATTCTGGTGGCTTGGCAATGGGGATCAGGGAAGGTAGAATCAAGATCCGGAATCAATGGGGAATGAAACAGGTGATGGGGATTGAGTGTCAATCTACGGATTTTGATTTCCCTTTTACCATTATTAATATATATGGGCCATGCCAAGGAAGGATTCCCTTCTGGAATGGGTTGATGGAGAGCTCGCTCGTGAAGAATAAATTCTTGGTGATGGGAGGAGACCTAAATTTTTCTTTAGGTAGAGCAGAGACCTGGGGCCCAAATGCAAGAGAGGATCCACAATCTGATTTCTTCAGGAACCTCTTAGCCTCAAACAATCTAATAGAAGCAAATCTCATCAAGCTGAAACCTACTTGGCGGAATAAAAGAATAGGAGAAGTGAGGGTGGCAAAACGACTAGACCGATTCCTAATCAATGAGGACCTGGCTGCTGCAATTCCTTTATTCAGGCAATGGGTAGAAGAAGGGGGGCCCTCGGATCATTTTCCGATCTATATTGAGCTCTCCAAAGGTCCCACAAAACCACCTGCTCCGTTCAAATTTAATGCCTCCTGGCTCCAAGAGGAATCCTACAACAAGCTGTTTAATGAAACTTGGATTCACCCTATCAGAGGATCCCAGGAGAATAAAGGTTTCTTATTTATGGAAAATCTCAAAAGATTGAAAAAGGCAACAATCCTATGGGCAAAGGACAGGAAACTGAAACAGAATGAGGACCTAACCAGGATAAATGAGGAACTCCAAAGGCTTGAAAACATAGAGGCGGACAGCTATGCGACACAAGAGTCTAAGGAGAAAATTGTAGGCCTGGAGAAGCTTAAGAATCAAATCTTGCTGGCAAAGGAGGAAGAATGGAGACTCAAGAGCAGAGCTATATGGCTCAAAGCAGGGGATGAAAACACTAGTTTCTTTCATAACTATGCCAAAGGGAGGAAGAGCGCCAATACTATATGGAGCCTAAAATCTGAAGATGGAAGGGAAGCCAAGACTTTCGAGGCTCTCTCATCCCTAGGGGTGAATCATTTTCAATCCCTATTCAAAGACCCTGGTGAGATCACCATAGCGGAAGTCATCCAAACAGCTCAGTGTTTCCATAGATATGTGGAGAAGGAAGAAGCGGACCTTTTAATGGACTCTGTCACCAAGGAGGAGGTGGAAAGTGTAATAAATTCTATGGAAAAAGAGAAAAGTCCTGGCCCGGATGGTTGGTCAATAGAGCTATTCCTCCACTTTTTTGAGCAGATAGGAGAAGAAATCACAGAAGTTGTGGAGGAGTCAAGATTGAAGGGAGCAGTCTACAGTCCTTTCAATGCAACCTTCATCGCCCTCATTCATAAAAAGGAAGCTCCGGAATCTTTTGAGGATTTCAGACCTATCTCCTTATGTAACAGCATCTATAAGATAATTGAAAAAGTTATAGCTCTCAGGATCAAACCAATTCTATCAAGGCATATCTCTCGTGAACAATTCGGGTTCCTGAATGGAAGACAAATCCATGAGGCAATAGGTGTGGCACAGGAGGTCCTTCACAATGTAAAGTTGAAAAACAAGAAGGGAGTGGTGATTAAAATTGACCTCTCAAAGGCATATGATAGGATAAACTGGACATATATTCGCATGCTACTAACGCACCTAGGCTTCAAAGTGGACTTCATGAGATGGATCATGGGGTGTATAACAGATGTCAGCTATGCTATCCTCATCAATGGAGCTGCTACCTCTTTCTTCAAAGGGCAGAGAGGGCTGAGGCAAGGCTGCCCACTGTCCCCTTTGTTATTCCTCCTAGTGGTAGAAGGTCTCAGTCAGCTGATTCATAAAAGCAAAAGGGAAGGTAAGATAAATGGTATTGAGGCAGCATTAAACTTGTTCATATCTCGCCTACTTTTTGTAGATGATATTCTGATTTTTACTAATGGCTCCCCCAATGAAATCAAGGAGTTAAAAACTATCTTTGAGCTCTTTCTGAAAGCTACCGGAATGCAGATCAATCCCAGGAAATCTCAAATCATCGAAGAGGGTCTAAACAGACTTGATAAGGAGCAGTTCAGTTCATTCTTTCCATATGAAATGTGCAGCATGGGCTCCCCTTTCAAGTACCTGGGGTTCTGGCTGAAGCCAAATGATTATAGGAAGGAGGATTGGTCTTGGCTAATCGCAAAGATTGAAGCAAGAATTAGTCACTGGAGTTTCAAATGGCTCTCCAGAGTAGGGCGACTGACCTTAATAAAATCCGTGCTCCTTGCCATCCCAGTTTACTGGGCAGCCCTAACTTGGGTCCCAAAAGGAGTCCTGGAGAAAATTAGGAGAATATGTAGCAGATTCCTGTGGGCTGGGAACAAAGAAAACTCGGTTCTCCCTTGGGTTGCATGGGAGAAGGTGGCGAGACCAAAGGAATGGGGTGGTTGGGGGATTAAAAGCCTCCTAGACTTCAGACTTTCTTTGGCTGCCAAATTAGGTTGGCGCCTCATAAAGATGGAAAACCTCTGGACAAGAACAGTAAAAAGAAAATATATTGATCCAACCCCCCTGGAAGATTGGATCAGGAACCCAATCAAGACCCAAAAGAATGTTTCTGCTATCTGGAAAGCCACCTTGGAGTCTTTCAAGGTGATTGAGCAAGGATTAGCTTGGAAGATCGGGAATGGTGAAAAGGTAAAGATTGGGAAGGATCCCTGGGTTGGCTGCAATGGCAACTATGCCCTCCCCCCTGACCTGATTCAGCAGCTGGAAGGGAAAAACCTCCGCTTCCTCAGCCAAGTGGAGAAACCAGGTTTCTCATCCATTTGGGGCAAGCGTGGAAGAATGGAGAAGAGTTGGATCTGGAACAGAGATGGTGGAACGATTGGAATACTTTCACTCAGGAACTCTTCAGGTCCAATGTAAGGCTGACCGACAGGCAAGATGAGCTAATCTGGGCTCATGCAGACTCCGGGTCATATGCCCCAAAGAATGGATATTCCTTCCTTATGACAAGGAAAGGATGGGGAGATCCGGAGTGGTGGTCGAAACAGCTCTGGAAACTTAAGAGCCCTCCAAAATCTAAAATCTTTTTCTGGTGCATTTTAAGGAGCAAAATCCCAACCTGGGATATACTGCAGACCAGATTCATGCACGGGCCTGGGAGATGCACCCTATGCAAAGCAGAAGTAGAATCCATAAACCACTTTTTTCTTAAATGCCCAGAATCACAAAAGATATGGGGAGAGACTGGAACACTATTGAACAAAAAGCTCGTCTGGGAAGGAAACAATATTCAAGAAGCTTGGCAGAAGTGGTGGAATGAGAATCCGGATGGGAACCTGCACAATCTCCCCCTAATCATCAGCTGGGGGATATGGATAGCTAGAAACAATAACATCTTCCAGGACAAAGAGACCCCTGTAGCAATCATCGCAACTCAGGGCACTGCCATCTTTTCTAGCATTCCAGAACCAAAGGAATCCTCCTCCCAAAGAATTGTCCCTGAAATTCAGATCCCAGAAGGAATCCCTTGGGCATTCTTCGATGGTGCATCCCAAAATAACAAAGCAGGAGCAGGACTCGTCATCCATGAAAACCCATCTCACTCCCTAAAAGCTTCCGTGGGGCTAGGAACAGGCTCCAATAATTATGCAGAATTACTTGCCCTCAAACTCCTCTTATGCTGGCTCATACAAAGGCACATCCTCACTATTCAAATCTTTGGGGATTCCAAAAATGTGATCATATGGGTAAACGGTCAAAGTACATGCAGTAATCAAATTTTAAAACAAATTCTGGGAGAAGATCAAAGACTGAAAACAATGTTTAATAGTTTTTCCATATGTCACATTTACAGGGAAAGAAATGACTTGGCGGATAAGCTCTCTAAAGATGGTATTCAACAGGATTTGGGCAACTGGCAAATAATAGAAGACGAACAAGGCCAAATCAGAAGATCAGACCAGCCACCTTATATTCAACCATTCTGATATCTCTGGCAGGGTTTTTTTGTTTACTGATTATCAACAGAATTTTGTGTATATATAAAATCTCAAAACAAACAGCAACGATAATGCGGCCTTTCTTAAACTTTTCAGTGACGGGTTGTTTTCCTCAATTATGAGGAGACCCGGTTTGCTTGTTTTTTCCTTCATGATCGTTTCATAGTCTCTGTGTATGTCTTAGGCACAAAAGAAACACAGGACATCACAAATCAGAGATAGCTACAGCTCCTAAAGGGAACAGTTTTCAGGCATAAGGCAGAAATTTTTTGTAATCCATACTTGACAGAACTCAGAATGAACAGTGATGCTTCGGCATATGCAATGTAAACTTTTTATAATCTTAATAAAAAGTTTCGTTTTTTCCTTTGGAAAAAAAAAATAAAGAAATTTAATATTTTTCACTATTAAGTATAAGAGTGAAATTGAGTAGAAATATTAATAAAATACATAATTAAATATGAAGGTGGAGGGAAAGAAAGATATTGAGCCAAAAAAAATTATAATAATATGTTTTTGACCAATATTTCCATCCACCCTTACTCTTATCCTTACCATTATATAGAATGTTTTGCTCAATATTGCCCCTAACCTTAACTCTGGCTCCTAGAATGTTTTGCCCATATCTCTCCCAATGTCAACTCCCACCTCAATATATTTTAGAGTGGGGTTGGGAGAAATATTGGAAAAAATGTACTTGTGGGTAGGGATTGAGGGAAATATTGGGCAAAAACTATGTTTGGGGGTGATGATGGGGAAATAAAATGCCAAATATTTTCCCCAAACCACACTATAACTTTCAAATATATTTTGAAAATAAAATGCCAAATATTCCCCACCCACATATTTTAGCCAATATTTCCACTAGCATTCTCATTTATATTTTGCCCAATATTTTCCTCCACCCAAATCTTTTAATATATGATATTGAAAATGGTGGTAAAAAAAATATTGAGCAAAACATATCATACTAATATGTCACTCTTATATATTCTATAATTCTTTAAACTTTACACTATGAGACTCAGAGTAGGGATGAAGTGAATATTCAAAAAAAACATTATAATATTTTTTTCAATATTTTTCTCAACCCTATTTATATCTTCATATATTTTATAAAAAAATTTTAAACTTAAAAAAAATAAAAACAAATAACTTTTATATCATAATTAGTGAAATTAAGATAAAAAAAAAATAAAATAAAGCTCAATATAATAAATTATATCATAATTAGTGAATATAATAAATCATATCATAATTAGTGAAAGTAAGATGGAAAATTTTTTTGAGCCCAATATATTATAATAAGGATGAAAGTAAATATTGGAAAAACCATATTATTATAATATCAAAAAATTTAACCCAGTATATTATAGTAAGGGTAAAAATAAATATTAACAAAAACATATTATTATAATATCTTTTACTCCATACGTACGTCTCTTCTCTCACTTGCATAAATTCTATAGTAATCAAATTTAAATTTAAAACATATACAAACAATATCAATATGCCTCTTCTCTCACTTTCATAATATGTTTCTTCTTGCACATTCATAAATTCTATAATTTAATTTAAATTTAAAATATACATCAACAATAACAACGAGCAAATATATAATTTATAAATAATCCAACTAATTAAAGTATAAAATATAAATAACCCAACTAGACGAAATATATAGTATAAAATATAAGACAACTGGCCAAAATTTAAAATATAAATAACACAACTAACTGACATATTAAAAAAATATAATTAAGATATTGGAATTTATATAAAAATATATAACCTAATTTACTTAAAAAGGAATAAAATGGAAGGGTATAGTTGTCGTTTCTTTTCGTATTCCATGCCTTACCCAGAATATGTACAAATGATACTATTAAGATTAGTAAAGTTAGATGCTAAGGATCATGAATGTCGTTCATTTCGTATTCCATGTTCTACCCAGAATATGTACAAATTATACTATTAAAATTAGTAAAGTTAGATGCTAAGGATCATGAATGTCGTTCATTTATTTTATTTTAATGCTAAAATGGGTCATAAATGCTTTTATACTTTTGGAAACTTTTGGGCAATAACGCTGATACATGCTTACTCTATGTCTAAATAAGTAAAGTTAGATGCAAGGCCGGTGGATGTAGTTCATTTACTAAAAAATGATAACAAAGTCTCTATAAATGTTTTTTATAAATTTTATTTAAAAAGTTGATACTAATTTGAATAACAATTTTATCAAACAATATGTTTTTTGGGAAATCAGAAATGGGAAAATAATTTTGTTCTGGTTAGACTTATAGTATTAGAGAAAAAAAATATTTGGGAGACAAGATTTGAGTGACTTATTTTTGTACATAACTAGCAGGAACTTCTACACAGTGGATCATTATTAGAAAGATGCCCTGACTAATGATGGTTGGAGGAAATGGAAGGAACGCCAGGATTGACCTCAACCCCCTGAGTCAGATCAATGGAAGTAGCTGGATAGAGAGTTAGAATCCAGGAAGCTCACAGGCCAAAATGGACTAGACATTCTTCGATGGGGATATACTACAAAGGGAATATTTACCATCAAAGAGGTTTACTGTTTAAAGGCAAGATGGGAGCAGGGGCATCACCATCCAATTTGGAAGAAGCTCTGAAAAGGTGGGTGGTGGTCGAAAGTTGCATACATTCTCTCGTTGGTATGTAGGGGTAGAATCCTCACTTGGGATCAACTACAAAAAAGGGGTATCTATGGACCCTTGTATTGTATCATGTGTGGTCAACATAATGAGGATCTCAAACACCTGTTAAATCCATGCCCTTTTGCAGTTCAAAATTGGCACCACGTGGAAGATCTCTTTGGAAGGATGGATAGAGACCATCAGAGCATTAGAGAAACCATCCTTCTATGGTGGACATGCCTCTTCTCAAGCCCAGTCTTAATCGGGCTTGGGGACTATCTCTATACTCCACGATTTGGGCTATATGAAAAGAGAGGAACTACAGGACTTTTTAGAATAGCCAACAATCTTAGGAAGCAATATGGGAGGGAACCATCCAGAATATCTGGGAAACATTCTTGGCTGAGAAATGGCAACCAGATGACTAGAAAGTTGCTCCCCAAGAGGCTAGAATCCTACACCACCTAAACCTATCACCATCAATGATGTAGATTTTTCCTGTAGATTCACAAGCTCATTTAATCTACTAAAACAAGAGACAAGAATCTACTTCTACTCTTTACAGCGGAAGCCCATTAAGATCAATGAAAAAATAATCGACAAGAGGAATAATATCAATGGCACATAACACAATAAGTATATGGGAAAGCCACAACTCAAAAACCCACTATCTATATTTCATTAAATCATAAATCCAAGATGATAATACAATGCTTGTTCTCACAAGAACAATCCCAGCACTCAGTAAAATCAATCTCCAACTCACAAGCAAACTCTTCGCCAACACTTAGCCAATTCTATAGCTCTCCGAGTCCCTATTTCCTTGGAAAATTCCTATGGCTGATTAGCCCATCTTAAAGGGAAATCAGTGCATCCAAAAGTCTGCAATCCCTTCAAGGTTCAGTTCCTTAGTGCATGCACCATCTGTACAACTTAGAAAATTATACAACAAATCGTACATTGTCTCTGCACTCTAGTCTCAACTGGGTCTTTCTCAGAATCGACATGCATGAGTTTTTGATGAGGGAATCTTCAGCTAACTAGAGTAGCACTAGTTAATGCATTAGTGCACCAACTGACTGTTAACTCACTATTAGTTCCTCAAACAGTTTGGAACTAATTTAACTGGACTTAACTCAGTAAACTGAGTTAACTAATTACAACTCACAATTAACTCATCCTGGACCCCTATAATGTAGGGACAACATATACATGACTTCATAAAGACTTCCAACTCGAAATTCCTAAGTTAACTAAGTCAACTCACTCTAGTTAACTATTACAAGTTGCTATGAGAATATTATTCGATACTAATTCTCTGTTTAGTTCAAGGACAAATTAAACTGGAATTTTTGGATTCTATTTTTATCATTTCTTATTGCTATTTTCAACACTCCCTGTCAACAAGAAAGGAATTCAACTTGATCCCGTTCTTGAACCTTTGGATTGTTCTGCATGCAACACTTCTCTCTAGTGTTGTTGCTCCAACAACTCTAGAAACAAAACAAAAAAACATCCAACCTGAACCAGAATGATGCCTCTGTCATCAAAGTTTCTGATTCTTATTACCTCTGTCAACTGAAAACTCTGCGCTTATGTTGACTCTACCTTTTTGCACTATTGTCAACCCGTCTCTACGCTTCTTCAGTATTTTACTGCTCTAGCCTCTGTCACTTTGATCTTTGATTTCATCAATCCCACTAATTCCTCCTGCTACAATGTAATTTGGGCTCTCGTAACAAGGTATGATCCATGAGATAAAACCACTCAATGGACCCTGCCCAATTTCAGCTCTCTTGGGACTATCACTTCACATCAACCCACCTCACACCTGGAGGTATGACTGCATGTGATCCCTCTGCCCACTTGGATCAAAATTTCCCCCTACTGGAGGTCTCTGCATGACTGGATGCCTCCACTCGGTCTCTGCTCAACTTCTCCAATTGTGGCTGCTCCACAATTGTCTGAGACTTCTTCTTCTCTTCTTGAGTGGATCTCTCCTCCTGGTCTCCTCTCAGCTCCTCCAATTGTGGTAACTCCACACTTTCCTAAAGTTGTTTTTGAGGCTTCTTCTGGGGCTGCATGTTGAGAGGCAATTTACTCTCCCTCTCAAACACCAAGTCATTAACATTTGCCTTGCTCCTCAAGGCTTTGCATGCATCTTTAACCTCAATAACATATAAGTTCTTGACCCGTGCACCGATTTGTTTCACCTGTCCCGTGGTGATTGTTAGGTAAACTTTACTCGAGTTGGATTCAAAGTTGACCAAGTTAAAGAGTGATGGTTTTGGGGCACATGGTATTGTGCGCCCATGGTTTTCTACTTGTGGTATTGCATGTAGTGGAGCCTATAAAAGGCTGGGAATACTTCATTGTAATGTAGGCCTGGAGGTGAGCAGTAAAGGCTCACTTTGTTGGATTGGCCAGGGTTTTTCCCAATGCTAATGAGATCTCATTGGGTTGGGTTTTTCCTCGAATTTAGGGTTTTCCTAGTTAAATCTTGTGTGTATTGTTTATGTGATTACTTGTTGCTCATTATTTTATTATTCCTCTCTGTAAATATCAGTAAATCTTGGTAATAATTTATATTTCTCCAGTAAATCCCTAACAAGTGGTATCAATGCCAAGAATTGGCTTCAAAGAGAGAAAGGGTAGCCAAAAATTTATTGTCTAATGAATAAAGCTCTCAAGATCTGCTATATCGACGTAGATCTATGATCATTTGATCTCCATATAGAATCAAGAAGGGATTTACTAAATCATTTTTGGTGGTAAAAGGATCACAGTAACAACGCTGCGTTGGTCGAAGAGCTGGTGGATAGAGAAATATGCATGAGAAGAGAACGAATCTTCTATGTAGAGTTTCATTGTCAACATATTTGCGTATGAAAAGAAGCTAGATCTAGTCATATCTAATGTGGATATGTGGATTATATCGGTGGGGTGCCTCCTTCTATTATAGATCCCTCATCTTCTTCGGGTCCCAATCGCCCTTCCACCCTACCCACACGGAGCCGAGCATGAATGAAGAAAATAAATTGGTGGCATCGATGGCACTGCTGCAATTCTCATGATGAATGAGAGAAATGTGGTTTTCATGGCCTATGAATGTATTCTCGAAGAGCGGAAAGGTTGAGAACCGATGCTAGAAAAGACGTTGATGACCGAGAATGAAAGAATCAGAAAACGCCCAAGTAGCGGCTTTTTATGAGGAATTTGATAGATAGATATATCGCAGAATGTGGATATGGTCCTTTGTTTTAAGAAGAGGAAAAGCAATCATAGTGATTCCTTAAAGGAACCGAAACATGTTCCTACTGCCACAGGGTCTTCCGTTAATGGCGTCGAGATTTCTAGAGGTTGCAAAAGTCGAGATCGGTTGGCGTGGGAAGGAAGCATTTTTCTGGGTATGGTTACCTTTGGGACAATAAATATAGAAGCAAAAACGTTTATTGCACACCCTCTATATTAAAGGAGTAGAAATCATTGCCAGAGGAGGAGGAAAAGTGTTTGAATAGCATGAAGGATGTTAATCTTCATGGCGATGGTCAAAACAAAGAGATGGAGACTTTCCTCATTTGGAGACTCAGCTCTATGAGTCGTTTTGGCCATGAATCTTTCCAACGAGTTGGAGCTGTTATAGTTGGGAAAAACGACGAACATTTTAGATCCTATCTTGACTTAGCATGTTGAAGACTTGATGTGGAAGCAACAGGAGGTGATAAGGGCAACCCTCGACGTGGCCAAGGAGATGGGCGTGAAATGAAGGTGAGCTCGGGGCTACATCGAAGAAACAAGAGAGGAAAAATATTTCTAAATGCACACATAGTTTGAACAAAGGTCACGAGGGCCACACTTGAATTAACAAAGTAAGCTCTACACAGCGGTGGTGTCAAAGAAAACTTAAAACTTAGAATCTTTGCACATTGTACTCTGGTTAGGATTCAATCGAAGGTTTGGTAGGTTTGGTTGCTATGCAAATATGCTCCGATATGAAGCTGAAGTCTCGTCTTACGGTTTTGGGCCCGGGTTATAGATGTAATGCATGTAATTGTATTGTGATCAATGTAAGAGACCATGCTCATGTGTTATATTGCAAAAGAGAGAGGATATGTGCATGTGGATTAATTAATTGATGAACCATGTACCTGAAAAGAACACCTAGATAACTGGCGGTTACAGTGGTTGGTGACCCATGTAATCTGGTAGATGGGTTCTTTTTATATGGAAATTGATGTCATATGTACAAAGACATCAACAAGGTAAAACAAAATATTATGGAGTCAATTTTTGTTACATGTAAATGGGCATACTGCTGTAAGCCCTGGTATGGCATGCGTACCCCCGAGTAATCAATGGTAAAGTCAGTTAGACCTAGGTGATAAGGGGGATGCCAGGTTAACTGGTATGGTATGCCTACCCCTCGATAATCACTGGTAAATTCGGTTATACGTAGTTTATAGGGGAGATTCCAGGTAACTGATACCTTGGGTATTAAACTTTGAGGGGGTAAGGGCTAGAGTGAGCAGGGTTATCTCACTTAGCAGGTTTGTCTAGAGTTAGTCAAGGAATCCCAAGTCAAGTTTAAGGGGGCAATTGTTAGGTAAACTTGACTCGGGATGGAGTCAAAGTTGACCAAGTTAAAGAGTGATGGTTTTGGGGCACATGGTATTGTGCACCGATGGTTTTCTGCCTGTGGCATTTCATGTAGTGGAGCCTATAAAAGTTGGGAATACTTCATTTTAATGTAGGTTTGGAGGTGGGCAATAAAGGCTCACTTGGCCGGATTGGCTAGGGTTTTGGCCAATGCTAATGAGATCTCATTGGGTTGGGTTTTTCCTCGGATTTAGGGTTTTCCTAGTTAAATCTTGTGTGTATTGTTTATGTGAATAATTGTTGCTCATTATTTTATTATTCCTCTCTGTAAATCTCATTAAATCTCAGTAATAATTTATCTTTCTCCGGTAAATTCCTAACAGTGATGCATATAAGGAAAACCTTCCCATTACTAAAAACCACTTCATAGCCACGATATTCCAATATTGTAACCAAAACAAGATTCTTCTTTAGTTCTGGAACATATATCACATCTGTGATCCTTAGAGGGGATCCAGACTCCCTATGAAAGGTAATTGTACCAATCCCGGTAGCTCTATACCTCTCGTCATTTCCAAACTCTATGCTCTGCTTGAGATTTTTCTCCTCAAAATCACTAAAGAGATCTCTATTCCCCATCATATGGAATGAGGCACCATTATCAAGATACCACATGCCTCCCATGGCAGTGTCAGCCATGCATGAAATGAGAGTGAAATCAAGTTCGAATTGTGAAGCTAGAGCTTCACCTGTTGTCGCTACTGTTGGCTCCTTCTTGCTTTCTTTCTTCTGTGGGCAGTTCTTGGCATAGTTCCTATGTTCGTGATAGTGAAAACACTTGACTTTCATTAAGTCCATCTTCTTTCCACCCTCCTCACCTTGGGACATCTTTCCCTTGGCCTTCTTTGCCTTACTCGCTAAGGAAAAATCCTCTACCACTTCCATGGAAGAGGTCCCATCTCTGGTGTTCCTCCTGATCTCCTCCTACATCAAATCTGACCACAGTCGTTCCCAATATGATAGCTTATCCTGACCATTGATAGAGTCCTAATAACTATGCCAACTCTTTGGGAGTCCAAGAAGAGAAAGACTCACCATATCATCTTCGAAAACAGTGATTCCAACACTTTCAATTTCTTCACGACATTGAGTGAACTTGGTCAAGTAATTTGGAATTGAGTCGCCCACCTCCATCTTGATTTTTTGAAGTTTATCTTTCAGTGCCAACTTCCTTTGGTCACTGTTGTTCTAGAAAATATCCTTCAATGCTTTCCACATATCATGCAGATTTTCCTTCCCATGGAGACTCGAGACAATGTGGTCTCGAACTCCGTCAAGGATTATGCACCTCATGCTTGCCACACACTACTTCCATTCGGCCAGATTATGAGCATCTGATGCTGGTGGCTTAGGAATGTCCTCATCAATGAATTCCTTCAAGCCATTGTCTTCCAACATGACCTCAAGCCTGTCCTTCCAGGCTATATAATTCGAGTTTCCATCCAAGGCATACTCGAGCCGCAAACCATAGAACACCATCTTTCGATCCTGAAGTATATATTGAAAATTCAAACTTCACATGTAACCCAAAACTCAAAACTTCGAAATCTCCTCTAGTATATTGTTCTCAGCTTTGATACCATGTAGATTTTTCTATAGATTCACAAGCTCGTGTAATTTACTAAAACAAGTGACCTAATTTAGAATATTAGATTGTTGTGCTAAGATCCTCCTCAGACTAGAAACAAAATGCTTTCATTTTTCTTAAGGATTCATGAATTTTTGCAAGTGAAATGATGAGTTTCTATGTTAATTTTATGAGAAATTTAACATAATTAAGAGACTGAACAACAACATAAACATGTATAGAACATCATAAAAAGAACATTACAACAGGAGCATGATAAAGGAGTTCATCCCTCCTGGGCTACGTCTCCTTGGTCCAGCTTCCAATGGCTTGGGCCTCTCTATTATGCTCAAAAGTGTAAAAAGATGTGTTTAGAATGCTCAAATGCCTCTGAAACCTCCTCCTATGAGTCCAGAATATCCAAAAATGGCGATCTATCCTATATTTTTTTTCTAATTTGGTCAAGAACTGAAGAAGTTATGACCTCTCCTAGTTTTCTCAATATTCACTCCACAAATTGCATAATTTCCAGCATGATCCTACAATTTCTCTCCAAAAAGTGCTAATTGGGCAAAAATTTCGCCATGCGGCAGCCATAAACTATCGACACTGACAACTCCACCATAAATCGCAATCGACGGGAACCGGCGAGTCTTATGGTTTGTGAATCCGGCATGGGCGATATGCGATTGCGATAAGCAGCGGACCTAATGAAACTATCAATTGTAGAATAACTGTATCACATTCAGAATATATCGCAATCAACGGAGCGAGGGTAATACATATAACGATACTTTTCACTTTGTGATATGCGATTGCGATATCACAATCCCCAACCTAATCCTATCGGGGTCGATTCTGTAACACTTCCCTTCTGCGATGTGTGATTACGGTCATTGCATCACAAACCTAACTTGCTCTAGGGCTGACTCTTTAATGTCTTCCCTATTGCGATGTGTGATTATGACTATCGCATCACAACCTTGCTTGCTCTGGGGCCGATTCTTTAATGCTGACCCGCCTCCAATATGAGAAATGCAGGGTCAATGGCAGCCTGCCACTTGGTACTTCCCCATTCACGGAAGAGTCATGCCATGCCATTTTCTCCTACCATCTGTCCAAATCAAACGTAAACTTTGACTTGCTCTAACTTCTTCATATGAGCTTAGATTCGATTGTCAACACCATTGGAATAAGGATGACGAGCACTTTGATATGAAGCTAAGTTTATCATGATTCTGTCACTTTGATTTTGAGCCTAATTTTGAGCACCTCATCACTCCTCCCCACTGGAAGCCTTTCGTACCCCAAAAGATCACTTTCAATTGTCCAGTAGGTGAGGGTACAGTTCCCTCACCTTTCCAACCTCTATCCATTTGGATTTTAAAGGATTTATACCCTTGATCCCCACTCGAAGATAATCGATACTTACCCTTTTTGATATCCTTGCTCTTCTATCAAGTATAGTGTCTTGCTGAAGCTCATCAAGGAATTCTGGATAAAATTCTTCAATAGATGGAATTTAAATATTCTCTCGATCTTCAATCAAACGAGGCTCATACAACCTTAAATTATCAACATTAATAACATCATAAATTTGCATATATGAAGTCAAATTCAACCTGAAGGCACTGTTACCAATTTTTTCCAAAATTCTGAATGGACCATATCTAATTGGTTTTAGTTTTTTACCTTCTCCTTGGAGCCTCTCTTTGTTCATGTGAAGCCAAACTGCATCACCAACTTGGAACTTGTGATCTTGACGATGCTTGTCGTGCCTTTCTTTGTACTTCCCTTAGCTTTTCTCAAGCTATTCTTGAACCTTTTGGTGTGCTAATTGGATTTGTTCAATGAACTTTATTGCTTTGTCTATGTTTCTATGACCTTCAATAACAACATCTTTGCCAAAAATAAAATCCAGAGGAGATTTAGGCAAGTATCCCAAGCATGCCTCAAATGGAAAAGTTTGAGTTGAAGAGTGCTTGGCTTGGTTGTAAGCATGTTGAATATAGTGAAAATATTCATCCCACAACTTAGGATGCTTGATGCAATACCCATGAAGAAGATGTATCATTGTTTTGTTCACCACTTCTCTTTGACCATGTTTTTGTGGATGAAAAGTCCTACTCCTTTTCAATTTGGTGTCCATGAATCCCCACAATCTTGACCAAAAATCCACAATAAAGCGAGAATCTCGATCACTAACAATGGATGTGGGCAATCCAAAATGCACCCAAACATTCTGAAAGAATAACTGAGCAGTTTGTTCAGTAGTAACTTTCTTTTTACATGGCATCAAAATAAACATTTTGTTGAACCTATCCACAACTACATACAAATAACCATGACCTCTTTTTGACAATGGAATACCTCCACAAAATCCATATAAACATCCTCCCACAGTCATGAAGGAACCGAAAGTGGTGTGTACAATCCTAACTTCCTAGTTCTAGGCTTACTGATTGCACATAATGAACATCCTTTAATAAAATGAGAGACACTTTCAAGCATACAAGGCCAATAACAATACCTTTGTAGATGTGCCACCGTCTTACTTACACCGAAATGACCAGCAATAAGAGAAGTATGTGCCTCTCTTATGATGTTAACTCTTTCTCCTTGTGGAATACAAAGCCTGCCAAGATGGTACAACAAGTTATCATGCAAATGATAATCCAATTCCTCTACTTGGTTACCTTGACTAAAGCTTGCATAAACATTTTTAAAGTCATTATATAATGCATATTTCTCAATATAACTTTCATGTAAAACAGAATTATGCTTGAGTAAAGTAGTTGCATTAACAATATGCCTAGAAAGCATATCAACAACTTTATTGATTAGCAAGTGGAATTGTTGAAGAAAACCCATCCATTGGAAGTGCCTTGATTGCTGTAACTTTGATTGTGATTGCATGTATTGCAATGGTTGATGATCAGTGTGAATCACTGTTTCCTTACCCATCAAGTAGTGTTTCCATTTTTTCACATTTTGCACCAATGCATACAATTACTTGTCATATGTAGGATAATTAATCACTACACCATTAAAAGTTTCCAAATGAAAACATATAGGCTTACCATGTTGCATGAGGACTACACCCATGGCATAGTCGCTAGCATTAGTTTGAATCTCAAATCACTGTCTCAAGTCTGGAAGTGAAAGTACTGGAGCTGTATTGATATTTTCTTTCAATGCATCAAAGGCCTTTTGTTGTTTGCCTCCCCACTGAAAAACCTTTTTCACAATTGTCAACGCATGCAAAGGAGCGACTATAAGAGAAAAATTAGCAATGAATTTCCTCCAATATTGGGCTGCTCCCAAAAAAAATCTTACCTTAGTAACTGTCTTGGGCCTTGGCCAATTCACATTGACATTAACCTTGGAGGGATCTAATATAAAATCACCTCCTCCAACAATATGACCCAAGTAAACTAAAGAATTTTTTCGAAACTCGCACTTTGACATCTTAAGATACAACTTTTCTTTTTTCATGACATAAAGTACTTTTCTTACAAGCATGACATGTTCATCATGAGATTTACTGAAAATTAATATGTCATATAAGTAGACTATGACAAACTCATCAATAAATGGCCTCAACACATCATTCATCACATGCATGAATGTAACAGGAGCATTACATAAACCAAAAGGCATAACTAGGCATAACATGTCTCCTTCAGCTATTCTAATTTGATGGTAGCCACTTCATAAGTCCATCTTAGTAAAATACTTTTCATCTTTCAATTGATCAAGTAAATCATTTATTCTAAGTAGTGGGTAACAGTTCTATATCGTAATTTTTTTCAATGCACAAAAGTCCACACACATGTGCCATGTTCCATCCTTCTATGGCACCAAGACAATATGTGAACCACATGGCAAGTAATATGGTTTGATGATCCCTTTATTCAATAACTCTTAAATTTTCTTCTTAATTTATGCGCTTTCCATCATTGACATCTTGTACATGCCAATGTTAGGAAGAGGACAATATTGTTGCTACTATATCTCATGTTGGATTCTCCTCTTGGGAGGTAATCCCTTTGGTTCCTGAAACATTTCATAATATTGGTTAACTACGTCAACCAATTCAGATTTCAAATTGGAATCACAACCTTGAAAAGCTTCATTATCAACATCATTCTTGGGTTTGATCATTAGAAGCACAAAATGTTAGAAAATTATATATCACTGAGCAATGGAACACATAAAATATTGCATAAATATAAACATATAAAATGCATAAAACAAGAGAGACACAGATATACGTGGTTCACCCAGTTTGGTTACGTCCACAGAGAGATAGCCAATCCTTGTTTTTATACTATCCAACAAACTGAAGAGATACAACCTACAACAGATCTGCTATAACTCCCTCTTCGCTCTCAATCTCCACTCTCTTCCTCACTCAGAATACAGATCTACATATATGCAATACAATTCCCTCATATATAGCGAGGAGTTGCCTTCTATGGAAAAAAACCCTAAATTAAACATAACTTCTACCGTCAGATCTCCGCCTAATGAACGGCCTAGATTGACTACAAAATTACAACATTTTACAAGGCAATTTTACATCTATTCTTAGCTTTGGGGGTGCTGCCCCTGAAACCCCCCACCAGAGGGGGGCTCCCAAAACGTCACAGCTGCCCCCCCCGGACCCCCCTTGCAGCAAATATTTTACGGGTGGTGTTGCCACCCCAATACGAACTGGGGTCCAGTGCGGTGATACCATGAATACAGAAGATAATCAGGCTCCACACCCAACACAAAATTCTTGCTTGAATTCACTAGTCTTTTCATCTGTCCTGCATTAACAAGCGAAAGATTTATTTTCTTGCTATGAGCTCTCACAATATATTTTACTCCATATTTGAATAAATGATATTTGTTTTCATGTCTATGGAAGATAGATTTTATATCATAAAGGTATGGGCTGCCCAAAACTATGCCACAAATATCTAACAACGCAACATCAAGGTGCACTTCATTTATGAAATTTGCAGTAATGGCGAATTTCAGTTTACACTTTCTACTAACTTGCAATTGCGCATTGTCACCCACTCATCCAAGTGGATATGGTTTATGACATGGAACGATTTCCAAGTTTAAATGTTTGACAATGTTTCCAAAGATAAGATTGGCTTGAGAGCCACTATTGAAAAGAGTATCAATCTTGTTGTGTTTTGAGATCACCCTTATATGAAAAAGTTATATTCTCCTCTTCTCATTTGGTTCATTTTGCAAGTTCGAAGAACTAGTGCTAGCAATGGATTCTTTTCCTTTTAACCCCATGTCTGTGATTTTAGTCTCATCAGCTGAATCAGATCCCAAATCCCATTGAGTGGTTGCAATTTTCCTTTGCTTTCCCTTGTTGTTGTTTCTCTTTTGTCTCGTTTCAGGATAAAGCTTCCAACAATGAGCTTCATCATGACCCTCCCTAGAACAATGTTTGCATGTAGCTTTCTCTCCTTCTTTTTTGATAGACACATTTTTCTTTGCCTTCCCTTTGAAAGCCTTTTCCTTTCCTTTACTCTTAAATGGTTTTTTACTACCTTCTTCTGGGGTGTTTTTGCCTCTTGCCTCAAGATGAGTGGCTTGCACACACACATCATCTAGATTATTGGGATTAAGCATTAAGATAGTATGCCTAAGGTAACTGTGTAAACCCCCTATGTACTTCAACAATGTGTCATGTGATTGAAAATCTACACCTAACATCAAAGACCTTTTCTGAATTCTTGGTTGTAATATTACACATTTTTACCTTTAAGCTGTCTAAAGTTTTGCCAATTCATGATGGATTTATGCATATAATCTAGAGGGTAGAATCGTCTTTTGATTGCAATAATGAAATCATTCCAAGAAATTGAGATCTTAACGCTTTTTTAATCTCCTCTTGGGTCTTTGATTCCCACCATACGAGTGCTTCACCCTCCATTCTCAAGGAAGCTAATTGAATATTTATGTCATCCTCTTGAAGGTTTTGAATTTTGCAATAGACCTCTAACTGACGAATCCAATTATCAAGCTTCTCTGCATTCACTTCACCATTATACATGGGCAACTCAAGTTTAACATCAAGTTTTAAAAAGGTGATTTACAGTTCCTTTTGAATTATGATGATGAGTATAAGGGTTGTGTTAGTGGAAGGGGGTGAAGATGCTTGTGAAGAAAAAGATGAAGAAGATGTGGAGAAGGTGGAGATTTGTCTCCATTTCCACTACCTCCTCCTAAAGAGCCTTCTCCTTTGGGAGGTTTGGAACTTTCCCCTTGCAACCTAGTATTCCTCTCTTCATAGAGGACCTTTACCATCTTTGTCATATCAAAGAAAGTCTTTCTGAAGGTTTTCTCATATTCTATCATGTTTGTAGGTTCTTATTCATGAGACATGATCTCTGGAGTCTCAACTGCAACTCGAGGCTGAGCTGGTGTTGGAGATTGTGGCAACCTTGCTCTCCTTCCCCTTGACCCAACTTCAGTGCTTCCAACCTGATCTGAATGCTGAGAAAATTTGTTAATGTTATGCAAGCTCCCTCATCAGTATTAAAAA
Organism: Pinus tabuliformis; assembly: GCA_031772625.1. Taxonomy (NCBI): domain Eukaryota; kingdom Viridiplantae; phylum Streptophyta; class Pinopsida; order Pinales; family Pinaceae; genus Pinus; species Pinus tabuliformis. Next base: position 878,174,651 of record CM062806.1, on the reverse strand, counting down.
AATGTGTTTAGGATCATCTCAAATTAACCAAAATGTCAGGAATTATGTGTCAAGTGTTGAGTATCGTTTATGAGAAATTTATGAGGTTAATTAGATGTTTAAAACAAATATGCAGCAAGTAAATTGTAGAGAAGTAAAACACAACAACTCATAACACAAAGTTGATAAAGGAGTTCACCCCTCCTGGGCTACATCTCCTTGGACCTGCTTCAATGAGTAGGCCCTCTTTGTATTAATGGTCAATTCTTTGATTACATGCACTTGAATTTATCCAATGGCTTTTCAACCTGCTCCGTTGGATTCAAAAGACCCAAAAATCCCAAAAATGACTATCCAAGCTCTACAATTCAACTTCAGCTGATCTAGGCTTGACCTCCTCTCGTGGTGGCCCTAGGCTTCATTAAAATTCAACGTAGAAAAATCACATACATAAGTGTAATTCTGGCTCTGCAACCTATTCCATTGTGTTCAAAGCATCCAAATCATCTAGGAATGGCTCTTTTTGAGCCAAAATTGGTCTATTTTAACAAAAGTTATGGTCTGGAAAACTCCACCAAATATGGAGAAACTCTAGTTAACCTTACAACAGTTCCAGATTTGTCGGACATGGTAAAACCATCGCCAACTACCGCTAGCACCCTCCTATTCAGCGTTAGGTTGTATGGTGCTCATGGAACCAGGCTGGCTCCTTACCTATAAACTTTCGTCACTTAAAATTTAAATATAAATCAAAATGTTTATGTTTAAGTCTAATGGTGGTGTTGGGTTGTGTTATATTCTTTCCACAACTAGTTGCCCTAGTCAACCGAGGGGTTAGAGGGGGGTGGCTAGCCCCCCTCTTTGGGGTCCGGGGTAGTGCTCCGGGGAAAGTTTTTTTGGACCCTATATTAGGTGGGCAGACCTACATGTGGTTTTGTGCATGGTTTTTGCACATAGTTTTGGGTGCTTTGGTTTTCGGTCCATGGTATTGGATGCTTCGACATGTATATATATGTATTGTAACATTGAAAGGAACATAATGAAAAATCAATATGGTAGTCCCGGTTTGGGGATCCAGGGGAAATTTCTGTGTATATTTGTTTTTTGTGTTATGCTCTCACTATTGTTTTTGCTATGTTTTAGAATTCATATGCAGGTAATTTCTGTACGGGGTTGAAAACTACAAGTGGCAGCCTAGTGGTAAGGCACAGGGTTTCTGTGGGTGAGGTTGCGGGTCCAAATCTTTCAGCCTCCCAAATAATTTTTTTTCACTGCATGCCGATTCTGATAGGCCCTTGGGGAGGGGCACGTGGTGGCCTCCGGGCTTGCTGCATGTCCTCTTCTCATTGGTCCTTCCTCGTCCAATAAAAAAAATGCCAACTCATCAAATTGTAGACCAATCAAAAAGCGCCACTTGGATTGACCTCACTAGTTGTTGACCAAACTTTTGACCTGCATAGTCATCTACCATGTCAACAGTACGGAATGCTGACTGGGCAGTGACTCTATTTTTTTTTTTGCAAAATTCTTCTGTTTGGAAAAGTGGACAAAAGTCTATATCTTTCTCATACGATTTTTTTAGTGAAACAAGTTGCGTTGGGATCGTATCACCGAGACGGACATGGTCATTCAGTTTTTGAGTGTTCTGAGTAATTTGATTTTTGACTCCGACACTCCTTCCCACTAACAAGATTTTGGACCCACAAAATCTGGGTATCTGATGAGAGATGAATACTTTGGCTCAATCGGATCGTGACAAGTGTCAGCATGTTATTGGTCAACGACATTTGAGGTGGACCAATGAGAGGTTGACACATGGCAAGCCTGAACGTTGCCATGTGCCCTTTCAAAGGTCGTGTAAAATGTTTTGGCAGGCCAACAGAGTTGAACCCGCAACCTCTCCCACAAAAGCCCCACGGTTTACGCTATGCCACAACCGTATCACTTAACAACTAAGGGCTTGAAGTTTCATTTAAAAATAAGCGCCGACAAGTTTGGAGTTAAGCGGACCAGCCCCAGTTCCATGGGCGCCATATGACCCAGTGATGAACGTGGATGGTGCTAGCCAGCAGTTCGTGGCAGTTTTAGTAGGTCCAAAAAATCCGACATTGCTCCAAATTTGGCGGGGTTAACTAGAGTTTCTCCAGATTTGGTGGAGTTTTCCTAGGGAAAACTGAAGAGAGCATAACTCTTGCTAAATTCGACCAATTTTGGCTCAGAAAGTGTCATTCCTAGATGATTTGGATGCTATGAACATAATGAAACAGGTTGTAGAGGTAGAAAGTCACTTATATATGTAATTTTTCTATGTTGAAGTTTAAGGAAGCCTAAGGCCACCAGTAGAGGAGGTAAAGCCTAGATCAGCGGAAGTCCAATTGTAGAGCTTGGATAATCATTTTTAGGGTTTTTGGGTCTTATGAACCCAATGGAGCAACTTACAAAGCCATTGGAGAAATGTAGGTTCATGTAATCATATAATTGATGGGAAAACTTTTTAATGTTATGCAAGCTCCATCATTAGTATTAAAAACAAATATGTATTTACGATCGTCTCAAATTAACCAAAATATGAAGAATTATGTGTCAAGTGTTGAGTGTATTTTATGAGAAATTTATGAGATTAATTAGCTATTTAAAACACATATACATGAGGTAAATTTAAGAGAAGTAAAACACAACAACTCATAACACAAAGCTAATAAAGGAGTTCACCCCTCTTGGGCTACATCTCCTTGGACCTACTTCAATGGCTAGGCCCTCTTTGGATTAATGGTCAATTCTCTGATTACATGCACCGGAAGTGCTCCAATCACTTTGAAACCTTCTTCATTGGATTCAGAATACCCAAAAACCTTGAAAATGACTATACAAGCTCTGCAATTGTATTTCAGTTGATCTAGGCTTGACCTCCTCTCCTGGTGGCCCTAAGCTTCCTTAAACCTAAACGTAGAAAAATCACATACATAAGTGTCTTTCTTCCTCTGCAACCTATTCCATTATGTTCAAAGCATCAAAATCATCTATGAATGACTCTTTTTGAGCCAAAATTGGTCGAATTATGCAAAAGTTATGGTCTCTTCGGTTTTCCCTAAGAAACCTCCACCAAATCTGGAGAAAATCCAGTTAACCCCATAACAAATGGACCAATGTTGGATTTTTCGGACCTGCTAAAACCATTGTCAACTATTGACTAGCACCCTTCGCATCATAATTGGGTCATATGGCGCCCATGGAACTGGGGCTGGTCCCCTTGGGCTATCCCCTTACCTCCAAACCTTCGGTGCTTAAAATTTAAATAAAATCTCAAATGCATAGTTGTTAAGTAAAATGATTGTGGCATAGTGGTGGAGCATGGGGCTTGTGTGGGTGAGGTCACAGGCTCAACTCCGCCAACCTGCCAAGTAACATTTTACCTGACCTTTGAGAGGGCACATAGCGGCCTCCAGGCTTGCCACGTGTCAGCCTCTCATTTGTCCACCTCAAATGCCATTGACCAATAACATTCTGACACTTGCCACAATGAAATTGAGCCACCTATTGAAATATTCCAAAGAATATTCTTTGGAATATCATTTTTGGCTGACTGGGCTGTACGAATGCCTAGTCAACATCCAGTCAGGCCCTGTACCCAAAATTTTGCATGTTTGAAAAAGTGGACAAACGTCTCTATCTTTCACATATGAGCTCTATTTTGAGTGAATTGAGCTTCACTGGGATCATATCGCCGACACTGACGTGGTTGTTTAGTTTTTGAGCGATTCTAAGCACTTTTATTTTTGAGCAAATTTTTGCCCCTAATCCATATTATGATCACTCCTTCCCACTGACAAGCTTTTGGACCCATAAAATATGGTTATCTGATGAAAGCTAAATACTCTTCTCCTTCCCAAGTTATATCAATTGATTCTATTTGAAAAAATCTCCATGAAAACTACTTGGGTTCACTGACATGCCTTGCCTTGCAAATGGCTTAGCACTTCAACCAATGTTCTCCTTTTGCTGCTGACCCAATCCAACACTTGCTGGCTACTTGCTGATTAAATACCCTGATCTACCAAAGCGATCCCTCAGTGCTTGGAAAGATGACTGATGGCCTTCCAACTAAAAATCATGTTCCTCCTTTGCAATACATGCATTCGATGCAAGCTTCTCCTTGGAAACCACTTTTCCAAAGTAAACCCATTTGAGTGAACTACAACAATGAGTTCCAATATGAGTAATAACAAGAAAATAAATGACCATTATTTACCTCCATAGTTCCAAATTCCACATCTGGAAGAATGCATTCACCATCTCTTTCGCTTCTTGGCATTAACACATCAAATGGTCTACAGTGGTTGCAATTTTTTTTGGCATTTTTGTCCACTTTCACTTCTTGATTCCATCATCCTCCAGTATTAACATGCTGCCCATGTCATGATTTGAGAATGAAAGCTAATCATGAGCCTCTTTCTCAAGTGTGGAACTTCCAAAATCCTGCGACATCTTGTCACAAGAAACACCATTAACCTTGAAAAACACTCATGCAAGAATATAACTTGATGGCATCTTCCTTTTGCTTCTTCAAAGCAACAAATGACACATCATGTGAACATCGCCATATAATCTTACATCTTGGTGTATAAACTGTCGACTAAACATGAGGCGAAAAAACATGCTTCTTCAAACAACTAATTTTCAAGTCAAGCAAAAGCATGTACAACAACATGACGATTTACAACAAGAATTCCACATTCTCATGAAACAATTCGTCACATCTCCCTTTCATCTTTGGAGACAAAATCAACTCTTCCAAGTAGATATAACATACATGTAACAATCAATCGACCACATAAGCCGACACTCATGCATGTGAAAATGATAAACATTCTCAAGTTGACAACATACATGTTAACAAAGAAATCAACCAACAAAATTCAATCACTCATGCATGTTCAAATGATCAATATTATCAACTCCCTCACATGTACAATCACAAGTACATGAATCCCATTGGTATGTATGAATACTTAAAGAGCTGAAATGAAAAAAATTGTTGCAATAAAGTGAGTCAACATACTCCACTTTCGAACACCTTCCCGGTGTAAACATGCAAGTTCAAGAATGCAACATGCATGCAAATTTGTAGTTGCAAATTGCCATCTTTGCTGCATCTAAGTGAGTCAACATAACTCTACTTTTCCAACATCTTTCTTCATGCAATATGCAACATACTTTCACGATAAAATATATGCATCCAAATAACAAGTAAATGCATCAATAAGGTAAGATTTGCATCAATTACCAAAAGAAATGAATGACATTAATTGGTTAAGAAATCTAACCATCTCTTTCCAAACCATTTCAATGGTGCTTCTTTCATCTGCACCTCATCATGTGTATCATCCTGACCCACATCAATTATGGAATCCTCTTGTCCATTCTTGCCAAAATCTCTCTCCACCTTCTTCAAATTTCGTGGATGACTTGTTGGATGCAAAGTCCAACACTTGTCTACAATATGACCCTACTTATGGAAATGAGTGCAAAATACTTGCATCTTCTTTTCAACATCGTTTCCATTATCTAATGGACCTTTAGCTTTATGTCTCTTTTGTTTGAAAGCTTCTTGTGTATGGCTATCCTCTTCCAACACATCGAAATAGTATGGTTATTCAAACCACAAAAGGAACATGTAAATTTTCTCCAAATCTTATGTGAATATTTACCATGTTTATCATAATCAAAATAAACCTGATTAAAGGCAGATTTATACCTTGCACATTCACCTTTGTCGCCTTCTTGAGGAGGTGAATTTGATGAGGTGGTGGCTCTCTTTAGAATACCAACAAGGGTTTCAATGACCTTAGAGCTTTCAACATCCTCTTGTTTACCATTTCCACTAGTTGCATGCTTATGAGCATCTTCTTGCAAAGCGAGTATACAACTTTTTCATTCCTCATGAACACAAATTTCACAAGCTTAAGGTAATGAACATGTAATGAAAGTGATTCTTGGAACACCTTCATGTGCCTCCTTGGCTTTGGAGCATTCTCCGTCATGTTGTCCATAACCAAGACCCAAATACCTAGGCCTTTCCTCAACAACAATTGGCTCAACTATGCCTTGTGCATGTTTGCCTAATCCTTTACCTTCATAACCCATCTTCATCAATAATTTGAACCCTATTCCTCTAGTGTGTCTTTCAAAAGCACCAAAACATTCATTTGAGATGAAATTGAAGATAAACTTGAATTTCATACATTATTTTCATGCACATACTTGGCTAGGGTTTCCTTGGCATCATGGAGTTGAATTTCCATCTCATGCATATTTTCAAGAAGCTCTTGCTTCTCCTCCTTCATGGCCATCAAATCCTCTTGAAGTAGTGTTATCCTTCATATCTTCATTGATCTCTTGCACCATATCTCTCATGATGATAAGCTCTTGCAACATCTCTAAATCAATGAGTCTTGCTAAGGAAGATGTATTAGAAACATCATGTGTTGAAGCTACCGTCACACTTGTAATGCATCAAAAATCTCACAAAGCTTCAAAAAGTTTCTCAACAAAGAAGCATCTCAGACCATATCCCTTCTTTACCTTACACACATAAACTTGCAGACAGTTAAATTCTCCTTGCACAAATGCAAAACCAATAGCTAATTTTCTAGCTAACATTGGCAAACCATCTTAGGGTTAAAATGAGCTAGCAAGTCCTTTGCAAGCTCTCTCATCAGTATTAAAAAATGTGTTTCGGATCGTCTCAAATTAACCAAAATGTGAGGAATTATGTGTCAAGTGTTGAGTGTATTTTATGAGGTTAATTAGCTGTTTAAAACACATATATAGCAAGTAACTTGCAGAAAAGTAAAACACAACAACTCGTAACACAAAGCTGATAAACGAGGTCAACCCTCTTGGGCTACATCTCCTTAGACCTACTTCAATGGCTAGATCCTCTTTGGATTAATGGTCAATTTTATGATTACATGCACCTGAAGCTCTCCAATGGCTTTTCAACGTGTTCCATTAGATTCAAAAGATCCAAACCCCCCAAAAATGACTATCTAAGCTCTGCAATTGGACTTCAACTGATCTAGGCTTGACCTCCTCTCCTAGTGGCCCTAGGCTTCCTTAAAATTAAATGTAGAAAAATCACATACAAAAGTGTCTTTCTACCTCTGCAACTTGTTCCATTGTGTTCATAGCATCCAAATCATCTAGGAATGACTCTTTTTGAGCCAAAATTGGTCAAATTTAGCAAAAGTTATGGTCTCTTCAGTTTTCCCTAGGAAAACTCCACCAAATCTAGAGAAACTCCAGTTAACCCTGCCAAATTTGGAGCAGTGTCGGATTTTTTGAACCTCCTAAAACCACCGCCAACTACCACTAGCACTCTCCTGTTCAGCATTTGGTCATATGGCGCTCATGGAACCAGAGCTGGTCCCCTTGGGCTACCCCCTTACCTCCAAACCTTCGGCGCTTAAAATTTAAATATAAATGAAAACATTTATGGTTAAGTCCAATGGTGGTGGCATAGTGGAAAAGCATGGGGATTGTGTGGGAGAGGTTGCAAGTTCAACTTCGCCAACATCCCAAATAATTTTTTCACTGTATGCCAATTCTGATAGGCCCTTGGGGAGGGACAAGTGGTGGCTTCCGAGCTTGCCACATTTCCTCTTCTCATTGGACCATCCCCATCCAATAAAAAAAGCCAACTCATCAAACTGTAGACCAATAAAAAAGCACCACTTGGCATGATCTCACTGGCTGTTGACCAAAGCTTTGACCTGCACAGTCATCTGCCACGTCAGCACTATGAACTTCTAACTAGGCAATGAGTGTATTTTTGTTTTGCAAAATTCTTATGTTTGGCAAAGTGGACATAAGTCTCTATCTTTCTCATATGAACTCTGTTTTGAGTGAAAAGAGTTGTGTTGAGATCGTATCACCGATGCAGACGTGGTTGTTCAATTTTTAAATGATTCTAAGCACTTTGATTTTTGAGCAAATTTTTGCCCCTAATCTAGATTCCGATCACAACCAGCTTCCATTCTCTTCTTTTGAGTTTTAACCTTGTAAGCATGACATAAGCTTGTAACAAATTAAATCCTTGTTTCACAAAGAAAACCTAGAGCTCTGATACCAAAATGATTTGATTTGGAATATTAGATTATTGTTCTAAGATTGTCCTCAGATTAGAAACAAAGTTCCTTCATTTTGTTTAAGGATTCATGAATTTTTTCAAGTGAAATAATGAGTTTTTATGTTAATTTTATGAGCAATTTAACATAAATAAGAGACTGAAAAACAACATAAACATGTATAGAACATCATCAAAAACACATTACAACAGGAACATTCTAAAGGAGTTCACCCCTCCTGAGCTACATCTCCTTGGTCCAGCTCCAAGTGGCTTGGGCCTCTTTATTATGCTCAAAAGCATAAAAATATGTATTTGAAATGCTTAAATGCCTCTGAAACCTCCTCTTATGAGTCCAGAATATCCAAAAATGGTTATCTACCCTATATTTTTTTCAAATTTGTTCAAGAACTAAAGAAGTTATGACCTCTCCTACTTTTCCCAATATTCGCTCCACAAATTGCACCATTTCCGGCATGATCCTACAATTTCACTCCAAAAAGCGCTAACTGGGCGAATATTTCGTTGCATGGCGGCCATAAATTATCGGCACTGACATCTCCATCGTAAATCACAATTAGCGGAAACTAGTGTGTCTTATGGTTTGTGAATGCGGCTTGGGCGATATGAGATTGTGATAAGTGGTAGACCCGCCAAAACTATCAACTCTAGTATAATTGTATCGCTTCCGAAATATATCGCAAGCGGCGAAGCCAGGCTAATACATATAATGGGACTTTTAACTTTGCGATATGCGATTACAATATCAGAATCGCAACATGATCATGTCAGGGCCGATTCTATAACACTCCCCTTCTGCAATGTGTGATTGCGATCATCGCATTGCAACCATGACTTGCTCTAGGGCTCACTCTTTCCCTGTTGTGATGTGCGATTGTGACTATCGCATCACACCCTGGCTTGCTCTGGGGTTGATTCTTTAACGTCGACTGGCCTCTGATATGGGATTTGCGAAATGTATGGCCAATAATGGCCTGCCACTTGGCGCTTCCCCATTCACTGAAGGGTCTTGCCACATCATCTTTTCCTGTCATCTATCCATTACAAACCTAAACTTTGACTTGCTCTAACTTCTTTATATGAGCTTAGATTTGAGTGTTTTTCACATCATTGGAATCAGGATGCCAAGCACTTCGATCTAAAGCCTAGTTTATCAAGATTCTGCCACTTTGAGTTTGAGCCTAATTTTGAGCACCTGCTCAACAAGAGATAAGAATCTACTTCTACTCTTTACAGCAGAAGCCCATAAAGATCGATGAAACAATAATCGACAATAGGAAGAACATCAATGTCACATAACAAAATAAGTATTCGAGGAAAGCCATAGCTCAAAACCCACTATCTATATTGCATTAAATAAGAAATCCAAGATGATAATACAATGCTTGTTCTCACAAGAACAATCCCAGCACTCAATAAAATCAATCTCCAACTCACAAGCAAACTCTTGGCTGACACATAGCAAATTCTGCAGTTCTACAAGTCCCTATTTCCTTGCGCAATTCATATGGCTGATTAGCCTATCTTAAAGGGAAATAAGTGCATCCAAAGTTGCGCAATCCCTTCAAGGTTCAGTTCTTGATTGTATGCACCGTATGTACAACTCAGAAAATTATGCAACAAATAGTACATTGTCTGTGCACTCTAGTATCAACTAGATATTTCTCAGAACCGACATGCATGAGTTTCGCATGAGGGAATATTCAATTAACTGGTGTAGCACCAATTAATGCATTAGTGCACCAACTGACTGTTAACTCACTATTAATTCCTAAAATAGTTTGGAAATAATTTAACTGGACTTAACTCAGTAAATTGATTTATCTAATTACAACTCACAATTAACTCACCCCGGACCCCTATCATATAGGGAGAACATATACATGACTTTAGAAAGACTTCCAACTCGAAATCCCAAGTTAACTAAGTCAACTCACTCTAGTTAACTATTACAAGTTGCTATGAGAATATAATTCAATTTTAATTCTCAGTGTAATTCAAGGACAAATTAAACTGGAATTTCTGGATTTTATTTTTATCATTTCTTGTTGCTATTTTCAACAAATGATTGCCCCGAACTCCTAGAAACTCATCACGAGTTGTGTGGATTAAGTGCAACACTTCATTGCACCTTCGAAGGGGTTCATCATGTTGAGCTTTGAAGGAGCCTCGAAAGGCAACCTAGGCCCAATGGGTTTTGAAGGGCTCTTTCGAGACTTTAGGGAAAAAGCTCGTCGAATATATGCTGACCACTATGGCTATGCGAGTAATAATGAAGCGAAATTTGCAACTTTTCGACAAGGCCTTCTTATGAATATTAAATTGGAGTATAAGAAACTAGTGGTGGAAGGAGACTCCAAATTAGTAATTAACACAGCTAAAAAGTTGAGTCAGGGGGCTAAATGGGACAAGCTTAGCCATAACTAGAGAACTGCTAGATTGGTTGAGGAGATAGGTGAACTTCTCCAAAATTTCGACTATGTCATTAATACACATGTCAAAAGAGATGGAAATAAAGCAGCAGATTTCTTTGCAAATTGGGGTTATTCACATTGAAACAACCCTCTAGAGTTGACTTGGCCTACTCAATCCCCAAAAGGTAGGTTTAACTCCCTGGAAGAGACCTTAGAGCAAGATAGGAGACACAGTTTACAGAGCCTCGAGAACTCTGAATACATCCCCTAATCGAGGTGTGAGCTAGACAACAATTCCATTATTACAAATTAATGACGACGTCCTTGGGGTAGAAACCCACCACCCTTCACATGCTTGGGGGATATGGTGCAGTGGCTCCATGCATGCATGGTGTAAATACCCCCGCAGGAGGTGACAACGCCATATAGTGTTTTGGTTTTGGCATTTGGTTAGTTGCTCCGTGAAAGAAGTTGGTAAGTGCTATGTTCATTGTAGAGGAGTGTAGAAGGATGGTGCCAAGATCTGTGGAACAACGCAGATTTGGGCGAGGTGGCAAGCTAGTATTCTATCTACGTGGGTAAATTGGTATGTGATTTGCCATTCCTTTCTATCCTCCATGCAACAACTTATCTATTTGATGGAATTGAGACTATATGGTTTTGAATTGTCGGGGTTTGTGAGAAAGAGAGGCTCCATGCATCTACATGTGTGTGTTTGCCTCCTAAAATAGGTCCATCTTCCTGACATGGTCTCTGTGTTTATTCTGTTCGAGATTATCTTATCCAGGATGGGGTTATATGGGGTGTCTGTCTCTACAGTCGCTCCCTGGGACATCCTTGTGGCTCAGCCTGGTGTCACTGAGACTTGGGGATGGGTAGTTTACAATTTCACTCTTGAGTTTTGTCTTTACGAATTTTCTAGGGATGGGTCGGGGCATTTTCTCTATTTTTTTTGGAGCCAAATTGTTCCTTGGAGGCTTTTATGTGGGTTCAATGACCTCTGCTCCTGTGGGAGTCTTCTTAGGTGTATATTTATGGGCTCTACGATGGTTTGTGTATTGGGTTTGTCCCTATGGTATAAGCTCCAACATTTTCTCCATTTCATTCTATGATTGTTATGTTAACAAGCTCTGGGTTGTGGCGATTGTATCTCAGTTTGGGTCGGTCGGTAAGGAACGTATGAAATGGAAGAGAAGGGAGGAAGTCCCTTAGGTTCTTTATTGGAAATTACTGTTTCATGCTTCTTCCTTGGCAGGTGTGCGGGGTGGTAGTGTCACCTGGAAGCTGAGAGCTTTTGGGCTCGGGCTACCACCTATGCAAGCAATTCGATTTACCAATTTTTCCACTAAAAACTGTAAGCACACGAAAATGGATCGGCCCACAACTGCAAAGGCACAAAGCCCAGCCTTGAGGGGCAAAGGCAGAAGAACCAGGAAGGTCGAGACGACAGTGTAACCCAACTCCTCTGGGGGAAAAACGAGGGGCGCAAAACTAGTTGCCAACATCATAAATGATGCGGCTACAACTTATCACAAAGGAACACATGAGGAAATCTGATAATAAATTGAGGAATGGGAAGCAAACTTGAACCGTTAGGTTGGCTCGATGGATATTGAGGTGGAGAACTTGCGGGCTATGGTGTCGGATCCAAGGCACACCCGTGGTCGCGTCAATAAGTGCAAATAGACCTTGTTCTTGTATTGGTCCATGAAGAGTATCTTGGGAAATGCTTTGGAGCATGTCTCTGTGGGCATGACAGCAACAGTGTAGGACATTCCTAACTATAAACAAGAATTTCAAAAGCTCTAGTTTCAGATGCAAAAACATAATGGCTACCTTCGACAAATAGAAAAACACCTCCCTTTCATTCTCTCACAGAGAGAGCTCGGGAGCCAATTTTAAGGACCCGACTCTGGAGGAGTTTGCGTCTCCCGAGGGAGTAGAGTAGTATGCTAGTTGTTCTCTCAGTTTCCTTTCCCTTTTGTATGCGAAAAGCTTTTAGTTTTCAAAATATTGATCATTTTGTTTTTAGGTATGTAGTATTCACACAAGGCAAAGACATTCGAACTTATCTAACTTGATTAGAAAGACTTATTAGTTTTTATTATTAAATGACATATTATGCTATTAAGTGGCCAACAAGCTTGATTTCCACAAGCAAATTAAAGTTACCTAACTAATCTCTCTTATATAGATGTAACTTGCTTTTATATTAATGAAAATAAAAAAACCTACCAAACTTACAAAAAAAATATTTCTTACTAATTTAATTACACTAAGTGCATATCCAAAAGTGACTAAAGGAAATTTTGAAATCCGAATCAAAAGATTTATTTCTGGGTTAACTCATCCTTAAGTTGAAGGCACATTAATGAACACAACAGGAGGAGTTTTTGGCATCGAATTCACAGTGGATCTATAGTCAGCAGAGCGATTACAAGGGACGAAAGAATTCGACATAGTGGGGCGGACAACGTGATGAAGAGATTTGCTTCAGTGGGTATTCTGTGCGCCCATGTTATGGTGGCATTCAGACCTCGAATGGTGGATGCTGTGAGGATGCTGGAGGGTGAGGGCGACATTCCTGAAATTCCAGACAGGCCTTTTCCGCTTATGTTACATGGGCCGTCTCTGTTAGACCAATTAAACGATTCTTCCCTTTTTCCTTGTAACATTTCTGGGCCTGCCTTCAGTGGATGTAGGTGACTGCATTTCTTCCATTAGAGAACTGCCCGAAGTGTGGGCGATAATTGCAAAACATTTGATAGTAGACAGTTCAGTTCTCATGTGAAGTAATTTGTATTATAATGTCCAGGAAATTAGTTTGAATTTAAGTGTTTAGTTGGCATGTAAACTCATCGAACTTGTACCAGTCTGTGGAACCTCTTGTTAATATATATAGTTGTGCTTCTTGAAAAATGAATGTCAATCCAATCGATGGCTGCCCATTCTTCCATATTGATGTGGAATTAGCGGTGGATCGAATCTGAGCATTAAATCCTTCTTTACTGGATAACCAGTGGCTTACATTTCCCATTGGGTTGAAGGCCTCCATGCTCATGCCTACCACTTACAGTTAGTGCGATGTGTTTCCTAATTTCTACTTTAAATTTCTCACATTTTTGGAGTGGGGATATGGCCTACATGTTCATCCTTACCATTTACACTTAATACGAGGCGTTTCATATTTTACGATTAAATGCCTCATTTTTCAAGGAGTAGGATTATGGCCTCCATGTTCATGCTTTCCATTTCGTACCAGGGATTTCATGATTCGCGTTTTAAAGGTGCTTTTTTTAAATAAATTAATAATATGCTGATTTTTTCCCTTGAATAAATTATTAGGTGGATAAATTACACAGATTCTAACCATTTTTTTTATGAACAACTAATAAATAGATAAATTTAGTTTTGCAGATTTCATATTACTGAGATCAAGATTTTTATAGTCCATGGCATAAAGTGTGGCTTATCACGAGAACAAAGATAATTTTTATTTAATATTAAACACTGGCTAATTAAGAACTTGCATTTTATATTTAGTGGAAATGTTTGATATTTATTATAAATATTTAGCAAAATAAAAGTATAAAATTTTAATAATTTGATTTGTTTTTTTCTCAAAGAACATATAATTTTTAAAATTTTGTATGTATTTTTTTGAGTAAAATAAATATGTGCATAAACATGTTTATTTTGGAATATCTCTATGAAATATTCTAGTATGGAATTTTATCTTTAAAATAGTTGTCATTTTTTTAATTAAATTGATTAATTAGAAATATCATATAAATAAGTGTCATATGAAGTGAGTTATGGTTTTTTTGGGCATGTGGTATTGATAAGCCATGGTATTGGCTCATGCTATTGTAACAAAGTCTATTTACATATTATGAAGGTAGATGGTAATGTGGGCGCAAATCTCTATGGTTAAAAATTCATGTTCCAAGTTTTATTTTAAATGTATCAATTTATGACATACTTATTGTTTTTATAATAAATAAAATATTATTTAAAATATAGTTATAGTTTAATTAGTTTTTATCATTTTTTTAATTTTAATACTCTGAGATATATAATGTAATTATAGTAGTTGGGAAAATCATTTATTTTCAAACCTATATAAAATAGAAGGATATGTTGATCCCTTGTTATAAAGCTCCAATACTAAGCCTTCACTTCTCCATCAATGTGAAACCCAATATTATTCACAAAACCGGTTAAACTTGGGACTTGTCTATATGACATCCTACTTGTAGTTCACAATATTTAACCAGTCAAACTAATCCATTATCTAATTTAAATAAAAAATATAATTATTATTATTTTAATAACATATATTATTTTGAAATATGTAACTGATTGAAAATAATTGATATCTATATATATATATATATATATATATATATATATATATATTAATTTGAATTATTATATTAATTTATTTAATTTTTAATATTATTACTAAAATAATATAAAATATTGTCTATGGGGTTTTGGATAGATGGTGATTGGGTGTTCTCTTAAAGTACTTCTTGATGTGAAGTGATCAATTCAATTCCCGATTGGTCCATATATTGAACATGATGAAAATATAGTCCCACCAAGTAAAGATTATGCGTGGAACCAGAAACTCGATTATGAAAGTGTCATCTTCCGATGTCGATCCTGCTTTGAGACAGGCCATCTAGCCAAAAATTGCCCAAAAGCCTCCCAGAAAAATCCTGGTAAAAAAAGCCACCACAGATCTACTTGGTGGGAAGGAGCACAAAAAGAACACTACACTGTCATCAAAGAAGAATACTCTAGAGAAAACTCTGAATCACAAGAAATTGGGCAAGACAGAAACAACTCTCAAGACAAGCATGGAGAAAGCCCTGCCCAACAACAAAAAAGTGCACTCGACAACCCCTCAAGTGTCAACAGTTATGAGGATTCGAATATCGTGCAAAATAAATCTTCATTTAACAACAAAGCAGATCTCCTAGACCAAACCTCTTCTCCGACTATCTTCAAAAGGACGAACACAATTGATCGCGAAGCTAAGACACCATTGTCTCAAGAACCAGAAGAGATGAAGGAGATGCAAGATAAAGGAAGTTGGAAGACCGTAGAGAAAAAAAGAGAGCTACAACACCAATCTCGCCAAGAAAGACGAGGAGCCAGACAATTAAAAATTAAAAATATTATAGGTCCGATAGACCAATTTGGTCTCAGTGGACGGTAACCACTATCATCATCATCATCATCATCATATATATATATATATATATGATTTATTGTATTTATTGTATTTATCTATTTTTCAGGTTTGTTTGGATTATATCATGATTTATATCAAAATTAGCACTTAATTCATAAATAATTTTCCGAAAATAATATAAAATAAAAATGTAAATATTATATTATTTAATTTTTTAAATGATTATTATTATTATTTTATTTGTTTTATAATTTATTTTCCACTGTATTTTTTAATTATTGAAATTGTATTTTTAAATATATAAAAAGATATATTAAAAATATGTTTTTAAATAAATTAATTAATTTAATATTTTTCATTATTAAGTATAAGAGTGAAATTGAGTAAAAATATTAATAAAATACGCAATTAAATATGAAGGTGGAGGGGGAGAAAAATATTGAGTAAAAATTTTTTTTTTGACTAATATTTCCATCCACCCTTACTCTTATCCTTACCATTATATAGAATGTTTTGCTCAATATTGCCCTTAACCCCAACTCCCACTCCTAGAATGTTTTTCCCATATCTCTCCCAATGTCAACTCCCACCTCAATATATTTTAGAGTGGGGTTGGGAGAAATATTGGAAAAAATGTACTTGTGGGGGGGGGGGGGAGAGATTGAGGGAAATATTAGGCAAAAACTATGTTTGAGGATGGTGAAGGGGAAATAAAATGCCAAATATTTTACCCAAACCACACCATAACCTTCAAATATATTTTGAAAATAAAATGCCAAATATTCCCCCTCCCCCAACATATTTTAACCAATATTCCCACCAGCATTCTCATTTATATTTTGCCTAATATTTTCCTCTACCCAGATCTTTTAAGATATGATATTGAGAATGGTGGTAAAAGAAATATTGAGCAAAACATATCATACTAATATGTCACTCTTATATATTCTATAATTCTTTAAACTTTACACTAGGAGACTGGGAGTAGGGATGAAGTGAATATTGAAAAAAAAACATTATTATAATATTTTTCTCAATCCTATTCATATCTTCATATATTTTATAATTTTTTTAAATTAAAAAAAAAATTAAAACAAATAAAATTTTATATCATAATTAGTGAAAATAAGATAGAAAAAAATTCAGCCCAATATAATAAATTATATCATAATTAGTGAATATAATAAATTATATCATAATTAGTGAAAGTAAAATGGAAAAAAAAATTGAGCTCAATATATTATAGTAAGGGTGAAAGTAAATATTGGAAAAAAACATATTATTATAATATCAAAAAATTGAGCCCAATATATTATAATAAAGATGAAGGTAAATATTAAAAAGAGCATATTATTATAATATCTTTTACTCAATAAGTCTCTTCTCTCACTTTCATAAATTCTATAATAAAAAAACTTAAATTTAAAACATATATAAACAATATCAATACGCCTCTTCTCTCACTTTCATAAATTCTATAATTTAATTTAAATTTAAGATATATATAAACAAGAACAACTAGCAAATATATAAAATATAAATAATCCAACTAATTAAAGTATAAAATATAAATAACCCAACTAGACGAAATATATAGTATAAAACATAAGACAACCGGCCAAAATATAAAATATAAACAACACAACTAACTGACATATTAAAAAAATATAATTAAGATATTGTAATTTATATAGAAATAGATAACCTAATTTACTTAAAAAGGAAGAAAATGGAAGGGTATAGTTGTTGATTCTTTTCGTATTCCATGTTCTATGCAGAATATGTACACATGATACTATTAAAATTAGTAAAGTTAGATGCTAAGGATCATGAATGTCGTTCATTTATTTTATTTTAACGCTAAAATGGGTCATAAATGCTTTTATGCTTTTGGAATTTTTGGGGCAATAATGCTCCTACATGCTTACTCTGTGTCTAAATAAGTAAAGTTAGTGCAAGGCCGGTGGATGTAGTTAATTTACTTAAAAATTGATAACAAAGTATCTATAAATGTTTTTTTATAAAAAAATTGAAAATTTTGATATTAATTTGAATAACAATTTTATCAAACAATATGTTTTTTGGGAAATCAGAAATATGAAAATAATTTTGTTTTGGTTGGACTTATGGTACTAGAGACAAAAATTATTTGGGAGACAAGATTTGAGTGACTTATTTTTGTACATAACTAGTAGGAACTTCTACACGGTGGATCATTATTAGAAAGATGCCCTGACTAATGATGGTTGGAGGAAATGGA
Source organism: Pinus tabuliformis (assembly GCA_031772625.1). Taxonomy (NCBI): domain Eukaryota; kingdom Viridiplantae; phylum Streptophyta; class Pinopsida; order Pinales; family Pinaceae; genus Pinus; species Pinus tabuliformis. Next base: position 878,156,649 of record CM062806.1, on the reverse strand, counting down.
AGGAACGCTAGGATTGACCTCAACCTCTTGAGTCAGATTAATGGAAGCAACTGGAAAGAGAGTTAGAATCCAGGAAGCTCATAGTCCAAAATGGACCAGACATTCTTCGATGGGGATATACTACAAAGGGCATATTTACCATCAAAGAGGCTTACCGTTTAAAGGAAGGATAGGAGCAGGGGCATCACCATCCAATTTGGAAGAAGCTCTGAAAAAGTGGGTGGTGGTCGAAAGTTGCATACTTTCTCTCGTTGGTATGTAGGGGTAGAATCCTCACTTGGGATCAACTACAAAAATGGGTATCTATGGACCCTTGTATTGTATCATGTGTGGTCAACATAATGAGGATCTCGAACACTTGTTAAATCTGTTGGAAATAATACTGAGAGGGGGGGTGAATCAGTATTATCAGATCAATCAAACTTTTCAATTTCATACTCAGAAACATATACGCTACTTCAATTAAGTGAACCCGCGTGTACACACTACTGTGTCTAATGAAACTCGCGTATATCCAGAGATCTTATAATTCAGTTAGCTTAATCTTCAGTAAATGCATCAGATCATTATTAAGCATATTAACAGTAAACAGGTGCAGAATAACAGAACAGAACATCACACAAGAGCCACACACATGAACACAAAGATATAAGGTGGAAACCCAATGTGGGTGAAAACCACCTGCTGCAAGTCATCTCAATCTTCTTCTTAATAAGAAAATCCTTTTACAATATTTGTACTGGTGTAGTCTTATACCAGTACGGGAGCTACAACCCCCTTTGCTCTTGTACTAGCCGATCCATTTACTAGTACGCAGGTTGCTACCTGCTACAATGCTCCAAAGATCTCCTTTAGCTTTTGTACTAGCTTAGATACTAGTACGTAGGTGCTTGCCTACAATCTTCTCACCTCCAGGTACCACCTTTCATCAATTTTCAGACTGGATACACTGAAGCACAACACATAATCTGCAAGGCCACTTTTCATCCAATTTTCATACTGGACCCATAACTATCATTGAAGCTCAAAACAATCATCAAACTCTGAATCACTGAAACCCTGTTAACAACAGTCACCAGAACACAGAGTAGACACAAAACTCTGTAATAACCATCAGATCCATCTGCAACTTCAAATATTAAGATTTACAATGTATACGCTACTTTGATGAATCAAACCCGCGTGTATACGCGCTTTTGCCAAAGACAACCCGCGTACAGATCTAAAAATAATTTCTCATAACTTGCAGCTGTACCAGACATCAGTCATACTCATAACACTTATAGAACAATACATGCGTCAGTATGTAGATCTAGAATAAGCATCATAAAGATAGTTCATTTCAAACCATTTGATCCCGATCTCTCCTTAGATCTAGTTCTCCATCAACCGGTGAGATCTCTCCTTAGCTCAGATCAAGCAATGCATCATCAACCCATAACCCTGCATACTGGATCTAATGCTTCATCAGATATTCAAGACATTTCAGATACACTTGCCTAATGATTTCCTTCTCCTTATATAGCCTTAGGCCTTGTTCAATACCAAGAGCCAAAACCATAGAAATCCAATACCATCAACTTCAAAACTAGGGATCAACACGTCCGCCGAGATGCCAAGGTCCAAAACCATAGGCACAACTTCCAAGGAATAACCGCCATGGACCAAAGGTACTTTTCCACATACACGCGCTTTTGATGAAGCCAACCAGCGTGTACACGCGACTTGGGCTTAACGAACCTGCGTGTATGAACTTTCTCTTCTTCTTATAGTCTGATCATCAATTCCTTGCTGCTGACCTTCTGTACTATGATTTGTCATCAGTGAGGTTTGCCATCAAGGACAACACTTATCTCATAATGCCAACAATCTCCCCCTTTGGACTTGATGGCAAAGCTAACTTGTCACACTTAGAACTATCATCTGATTCCTTTGAGCTGTCCTCCATCAGTCACATCTGATATCTCTTCTGAAGATTCATCATCTGATTCCTTTGAGCTGTCCTCCATCAGTCACATCTGATATCTCTTCTGAAGATTCACCCAGTTATACATAAGTGAGATATTCTTCTATGAGAGGGTTGCCATCAAGTACAACACATGCATCATAATGCCAACAATCTCCCCCTTTGGACTTGATGGCAACAACACCAAATCACTCTCCCCCTTTGACATCAAGGGCAAAGGGTGGACCAAGATATTCTCTTCCTTTGCTGAATCATTCCACTGTCCATACTCCCCCTGAGTACCTGCTGAAATCTCTGAATAGTCTCCCCCTTTGTATATGCCAAGGTGTACCAATCTGTCCATGCTCCCTCTGAGTACATGCTGAATCTCTGTTCTTGCTGAAGTGTGCTGATCATGCTCTCCCTGACTGTAAGCAAGGTCTACAAAAGATGTTCTTCAAGAAGAACATGACTCTATACATCATAAAAGACCTTCCTATCACTTAGGACTCATACATACATACATCTCTCAACTAAGTGAGGATAAACAAGAAAATGACTCATCCACCCAACCAAGTGGGGATACAAAAATTTACATCTGACAACCAAACACATTGCATCAATCATCCCAGGCATAGTGGGGAAACCAAAATAGGCCGTTACATGACCTTGACACCATGAAAGAGATATGACAAGAGAGATACATGACATAGAGACAACAGATCTAGACCAAGACTTATGAAAGTCACCAGCAGCATATGATAAACATCTTTCAGATCAACAACCAAGAGATCCTTCTGTTCTCCTTTCGCCTTTGTTCCATCTGAAACCAACAACAAAAGTGAACCAGAACCAAAAACTTTAAGATAATGCCAACAATGCATCATTGGAAGATTATCTGCTCCCCCTGAACCTGTGCCAGATGATCTCTGTCAGACCCATATCAGACTTTCTGCAACCAACATCTGTCCCTGCTGATTTTCTTCAAAACTCCATATACGCGTCTGTATACACATAAACAAGCGTATATACGCGTATATCCCTTACGCAACACGCGTATACCATATACGCGACTATCCTCTTGTAAAACCGCGTATGCACGCGAATATCCTTTAAACAGCACGCGTACACAAATTTCCATATCATCAACCTGTAAATGTCCTGCAACAAGGTATGTCTGAACATAGATGTCAACTCCTCCTTTTAAACATCATCATGAAATCATTCACATTACATGTGAAACCACCATAGCCATTACATCAACGTCAAGATCTACAAGCTCCAAGTATTATTTCTTGGGAACATTTGCAACAATCATCATATGTAAGTATCAACCTATCATCATATAGATAAGAACTCATCACCATGTCTCCAATAAAGAAACTTTGAGTAGTCATCCATGTGCCAGCACTATGTATCTTGAGCTCAAGCTCATTTGACAAAACTTCTTGATATCATCAACAGCAACAATCCTTATCCACATGAGTGCCTGCATCATAACTGTATGATCTTTATGCATATGACAACAGCAGTATATAAGTGACTCATCATCAAGTGAGGAAGATGTGTATTCAAGCTTTGTACTTCTCCTTGTTCTTATGAAGATCACCATGTAAGCACCATACATGCATCATCAAAGAATCAACCATAAATCTGATCTGAACATCTTCTATGTAATTTCAAGAATCATATGAGAGTTTATCATAGACAACTCACAACATCATATCATAGCAAGATATATCATTTATCCATATAAGAATCATCACCAAGGATTATTAACCATAATGCCAACAATGAATTACTAAAGGCATATGCTCCCCCTCAACCAGTGCCATCTGTTAGATCTGATCATGCATATATCAGCAATAAGCATCAAAACATCATCATCCTCAAGTTAGGATCAAAAACACTTCTAGATATCATAACAAAACATTTCCACACATCCTCAGCAGACTGTAGCTATTAACCAATAGAGCAAATAATAGACTGAATCATATCAGATCCTTTTTCTGATCCTGTTCCCACTGCTTTTCCTCAGACTGACATATACGCGACTTTGCAGTGTCTAACTCGCGTATATACGCGACTTCCCTTTAAGGAACTTGCGTATGAGATTCAGAACACTGAAGGTTTACACTTTCAGCTCCCCTTGAGTCTGATATGTCTGTGCTGTGCTGTGTCTCAGTACATTGTGTTGACTGTACTTCCTTCTTCCTCCATATCTTCAAGTGTGATGAGGTTTTCTCCTTTTGGTGTGATGTCCTTCCTTTGTTCCTGCATTCCTTTGCTATATGTCCAAGCTTGTTACATGCATAACATCTAACATGTTTCATATTCCTCCTGTAGCAATCAGCAGCTTTGTGACCAAACATATTGCAAGAGAAACAATATCCATTAAAGTACCTTGTTTGAGATGACTTGTTTGCATAATGGTCTTGAACTCTTCTTCTTTTACATCTAGCTGCAACATGTCCAAGATTATGACATACATAACATTCAACATTATTCATAGGAGGAGTAAAAGATTTTCTTTGAAGACTTTCTTTCCTTGGTTGACCTTTCATCTCCTTGTTGATCATTTTGGATTTCTCTTTAGAGTTCCTTGCCTCACCTTGTGAACTAGATTCACCTTCAACAGATTCATGAAAACCAAGACCAGTCTTGATAGCAGGAGACCTTTGACTACTAAGAATATCATCCAAGGCTTTAGTACTATCTTGAAATCTCAAAAGTTTATCCTTTTCTTCTAATTTACCTTTCAAGATATTTACCTCAACTTGAAGTTGTTCCTCCTTTTCTAGACATTGCTTCTTCATGTCTTCTCCATCTTTTCTTCCTTCTTCCATTTGTTGCCTTAGATTGAGTATCTCCTTTTCTTGCTTTTCATACAGATCCTGCTGAATTTGACGAACTCTGAAGGCACATTCCAACTGTGATTTTAAGCTGATGACTTCGTTGTCTTGTTTTTCAATTGCTTGGTGTAGATCTGTATTCTGCTTCTTTGATTCTTCAAGATCTCCTTTTAGTGAGAGGATTGTAGCTTCAAGATTTTCATAGTAGCTGGATCTATCTTTGAGTTTCTTGATGGTTGTGCTTCTTTCGTTGACTTCTTTTCTTAATGATGTCACTTCATGCTGCAATTTTTGACATTGGTCTTCCTTGTCCTTGAGAAGCTTTCTTACCTTGTTTCCTTCTTCTAGTTGGGCCTTTAGTTTGGTAACTTCTTCTTTGAAAGCACATTCCCTTTTGTTCAATAGATCTTGTTGATCTTTAACTTTGTCTGCAAACCTTCTAAACATTGCCTCTATTTGACACTTTTCTTGCTCACCCATAAAAGCATGTTCAGTAGTTTCACTATCACTTCCATCACTTTCACAAGGAAATATAGCAGGAACATCAGAGGATAACACATTCATACCTGATAATGATTCTGAATCTAATTCTGAATCTGATTCTGAATCTGAAGAACTTCTTATACCTAATCCCCAATCGACTCTCCCACTGTCATAGATCTTCTGAGATGTCTTCTTCTTCTTATGAACTTTCTTCTTAAGCTTCTTTCCCATTGTTCCACGGATCTCCTTCAAGCGATAAAGCTTCTACCAAAGGACCTGCTCTGATACCAATTGTTGGAAATAATACTGAGAGGGGGGGTGAATCAGTATTATCAGATCAATCAAACTTTTCAATTTCATACTCAGAAACATATACGCTACTTCAATTAAGTGAACCCGCGTGTACACGCTACTGTGTCTAATGAAACTCGCGTATATCCAGAGATCTTATAATTCAGTTAGCTTAATCTTCAGTAAATGCATCAGATCATTATTAAGCATATTAACAGTAAACAGGTGCAGAATAATAGAACAGAACATCACACAAGAGCCACACACATGAACACAAAGATATAAGGTGGAAACCCAATGTGGGTGAAAACCACCTGCTGCAAGTCATCTCAATCTTCTTCTTAATAAGAAAATCCTTTTACAATATTTGTACTGGTGCAGTCTTATACCAGTACGGGAGCTACAACCCCCTTTGCTCTTGTACTAGCCGATCCATTTACTAGTACGCAGGCTGCTACCTGCTACAATGCTCCAAAGATCTCCTTTAGCTTTTGTACTAGCTTAGATACTAGTACGTAGGTGCTTGCCTACAATCTTCTCACCTCCAGGTACCACCTTTCATCAATTTTCAGACTGGATACACTGAAGCACAACACATAATCTGCAAGGCCACTTTTCATCCAATTTTCATACTGGACCCATAACTATCATTGAAGCTCAAAACAATCATCAAACTCTGAATCACTGAAACCCTGTTAACAACAGTCACCAGAACACAGAGCAGACACAAAACTCTGTAATAACCATCAGATCCATCTGCAACTTCAAATATTAAGATTTACAATGTATACGCTACTTCGATGAATCAAACCTGCGTGTATACGCGCTTTTGCCAAAGACAACCCGCGTACAGATCTAAAAATAATTTCTCATAACTTGCAGCTGTACTAGACATCAGTCATACTCATAACACTTATAGAACAATACATGCGTCAGTATGTAGATCTAGAATAAGCATCATAAAGATAGTTCATTTCAAACCATTTGATCCCGATCTCTCCTTAGATCTAGTTCTCCATCAACCGGTGAGATCTCTCCTTAGCTCAGATCAAGCAATGCATCATCAACCCATAACCCTGCATACTGGATCTAATGCTTCATCAGATATTCAAGACATTTCAGATACACTTGCCTAATGATTTCCTTCTCCTTATATAGCCTTAGGCCTTGTTCAATACCAAGAGCCAAAACCATAGAAATCCAATACCATCAACTTCAAAACTAGGGATCAACACGTCCGCCGAGATGCCAAGGTCCAAAACCATAGGCACAACTTCCAAGGAATAACCGCCATGGACCAAAGGTACTTTTCCACATACACGCGCTTTTGATGAAGCCAACCAGCGTGTACACGCGACTTGGGCTTAACGAACCTGCGTGTATGAACTTTCTCTTCTTCTTATAGTCTGATCATCAATTCCTTGCTGCTGACCTTCTGTACTATGATTTGTCATCAGTGAGGTTTGCCATCAAGGACAACACTTATCTCATAATGCCAACAATCTCCCCCTTTGGACTTGATGGCAAAGCTAACTTGTCACACTTAGAACTATCATCTGATTCCTTTGAGCTGTCCTCCATCAGTCACATCTGATATCTCTTCTGAAGATTCATCATCTGATTCCTTTGAGCTGTCCTCCATCAGTCACATCTGATATCTCTTCTGAAGATTCACCCAGTTATACATAAGTGAGATATTCTTCTATGAGAGGGTTGCCATCAAGTACAACACATGCATCATAATGCCAACAAAATCCATGTCCTTTTGTAGTTCAAAATTGGCACCAAGTGGAAGGTCTCTTTGGAAGGATGGATAGAGACCATCAGAGCATTAGAGAAACCATCCTTCTATGGCAGACACGCCTATTCTCAAGCACGGACTTAATCAGGCTTGGGGACTAGCTCTAGGCTCCACGCTTTGGGCTATATGAAAAGAGAGGAACTGCATGAATTTTAAGAATAACCAACAATCTTAGGAAGCAGTATGGGAGGGGACCATCCAGAATATCTGGGAAACAATCTTGGCTGAGAGCTGGAGTTGGAGTTGTTATAGTTGGGAAAAATGATGAACATTTTAGATCCTATATTGACTTAGCACGTTGAAGACTTGATGTGGAAGCAGGGAATTGGATTATCATTTGAATGATAACTTGTTGTACCATCTTGGCAGGCTTTGTATTCCATAGGGAGAAAGAGTTAACATCATAAGAGAGGCACATACTTCTCTTATTGCTGGTAATTTCGATGTAAGTAAGACGGCGGCACATCTATGAAGGTATTTTTATTTTCCTCGTATGCTTGGAAGTGTCTCTCCTTTTATTAAAGGATGTTCATTATGTGCAATCAGTAAGCCTAGATCTAGGAAGTTAGGATTGTACACACCACTTTCGGTTCCTTCATGACTGTGGGGGAGTGTTTCTATGGATTTTGTAGGAGGTCTTCCATTGTCAGAAAGAGGTCATGATTATTTGTATGTAGTTGTGGATAGGTTCAGTAAAATGTGTATTTTGATGCCATGTAAAAAGAAATTTATTGTTGAACAAACTGCTTAGTTATTCTTTCATAATGTTTGGGTGCATTTTGGATTGCCTACATCCATTGTTAGTGATTGAAATTCTCGTTTTGTTTGGAATTTTTGGTCAATCTTGTGGGGATTCATGGACACCAAACTGAAAAATAGTACGACTTTTCATCCACAAAAACATGGCCAAATAGAAGTGGTGAACAAAATAGTGATACATCTTCTTTGTGGGTATTGCAACAAGCGTCCTAAGTTGTGGGATGAACATTTTTAATATATTCAACATTCTTACAACTGAGCCAAGCACTCTTCCACTCAAACTTCACCATTTGAGGCATGCTTGAGATACTTGCCTAAATCTCCTTTGGAATTTATTTTTGGTGAAGATGTTGCTATTGAAGGTCATAGCAACATAGACAAAGCAATAAAGTTCATTGAACAAATCCAATTAGTACACCAAAAGGTTCAAGAACAACTTGAGAAAATCCAAGGCAAGTACAAATAAAGGCCTGACAAGCATTTTCAAGTCACAAGTTCCAAGTTGGTGATGAAGTTTGGCTTCATATGAACAAAGAGAGGCTCCAAGGAGAAGGTAAAAAACTAAAACCAATTAGATATGGTCCATTTAGAATTTTGGAAAAGATTGGTAACAATGCCTTCAGGTTGAATTTGAATTCATATATGCAAATTTATGATGTTGTTAATGTTGAGAATTTAAGGTCGTATGAGACTCCTTTGATTGAAGATCAAGTAGAGAATATTCAAATTCCATCTATTGAATAATTTTCACCAGAATTCCTTGATGAGCTTCAGCAAGACACTATACTTGACAAAAGAACAAGGATATCAAAAAGGGTAAGTGTTGATTATCTTCGAGTGGGGATCAAGGGTATAAATCCTTTAAAATACAAATGGATAAAGGTTGGAAAGGTGAGGGAACTGTACCCTTGACGTGGCCAGGGAGATGGGAGTGAAATGAAGGGGAGATCGGGGCTACATCGAAGAAACAAGCGTGGAAAAATATTTCTGAATGCACACATAGTTTGAACAAAGGCCACGAGGGCCTTATTTGAATTAACAAAGTAAGCTCTACATAACGTTGGTGTCAAAGAAAACTTAAAACTTAGAATATTTTCACGTTGTACTCTGGTTAGGATTCAATCTAAGGTTTGGTAGGTTTGGTCATTATGCAAATATGCTCTGATATGAAACTGAAGTCTTGTCTTATGGTGGTGGGCTTGGGTTATAGATGCAATGCACATAATTTTATTATGATCAATGTAAGAGACCACTCTCATGTGTTATACTTCAAAAGAGAGAGGATATGTGCATGTGCATTAATTAATTGATGAACCATGTACCTAAAAAGAACACCTAGATAATTGGTAGTTACGGTGGCTGGTGACCCATGTAATCTGGTAGATGGGTTCTTTTTATATGGACATTGACGTCATATGTACAAAGACATCAACAAGGGAAAACAAAATATTATGGAGTCAATTTTTATTACATGTAAATGGGAATACTATTGTAAGCCCTGGTATGGCATGCGTACCCTCCAGTAATCACTGGTAAAGTCGGTTAGACCTAGGTGTTAGGGGGGATGCCAGGTTAACTGGTATGGCATGCATACCCCTCGGTAATCACTGGTAAAGTCGGCTCGACCTAGTTTATAGGGGGGATGCTAGGTAATTGGTACCTTGGGTATTAAACTTTGAGGGGGTAAGGGCTAAAGTGAGCAAGGTTATCTCACTTAGTAGGTTTGGCTAGAGTTAGTCAAGGAATCCCAAGTCAAGTTTAAGCGGGGAATTGTTAGGTAAAATTGACTCAGGATGGAGTCAAAGTTGACCAAGTTAAAGAGTGATGGTTTTGGGGCACATGTTATTATGCACCCATGGTATTCTACCTGTGGTATTGCATGTAGTGGAGCTTATAAAAGGTTGGGAATACTTCATTGTAATGTAGGCCTGGAGGTGAGCGGTAAAGGCTCACTTGGCTGGATTGGCCAGGGTTTTGGCCAATGCTAATGAGATCTCATTGGGTTGGGTTTTTCCTGAGATTTAGGGTTTTCCTAGTTAAATATTGTGTGTATTGTTTATGTGAATACTTGTTGCTCGTTATTTTATTATTCCTCTCTGTAAATCTCAGTAACTCTCGCTAATAATTTATCTTTCTCCGGTAAATTCCTAAAAGTGATGTGATAAGGAAAACATTCCCCTTACTAAAAACCACTTCATAGCCATGATCTTCCAATACCGCAACTGAAACAAGATTCTTCTTTAGTCCTGGAACATATATCACATCTGTGATCTTGAGAGGGGAGCCAGACTCCCTCTAAAAGGTAACCGTACCAATCTTGGTAGCTCTATACCTCTCATCATTTCCAAACTCTATGCTCTGCTTGAGATTTTTCTCCTCAAAATCACTAAAGAGATCTCTATTCCCCATCATATGGAATGAGGCACTGCTGTCAAGATACCACACGCCTCCCATGGCAGTGTCAGCCATGCATGAAATGAGATTGAAATCAAGTTCAAATTGTGAAGCTAGAGCTTCACCTATTACCGCTATTGTTAGTTCCTTCTTGCTTTCTTTCTTTTGTGGGCAGTTCTTGGAATAGTTCTTGTGCTTGTGATAGTGAAAACACTTGACTTTCGTCAAGTCCATCTTCTTTCTGACCTCCTTGCCTTGGGACATATTTCCCTTGGCCTTCTTTGCCTTACTCGCTAAGGAAAAATCCTCTACCACTTCCTTGGAAGAGGTCCCATCTCTGGTGGTCCTCTTGATCTCGTCTTACATCAACTCTAACCACAGTCATTCCCAATATGACAGTGTCTCCTGACCATTGACAGAGTCCTGATAACTATGCCAACTCTTTGGGAGTCCAAGAAGAGAAAGACTCACCATATCATATTCGAAAACAATGATTCCAACACTTCCAATTTCTTCATGACATTGAGTGAACTTGGTCAAGTAATTTGGAATTGAGTCACCCACCTCCATCTTGATTTTTCGAAGTTTATCTTTCAATGCCAACTTCCTTTGGTCACTGTTGTTCTAGAAAATTTCCTTCAATGCTTTCCACGTAGCATTCAGAGTTTCCTTCCCATTGAGACTCGAGACAATGTGGTCTCAAACTCCGTCAAGGATTATGCACCTCACGCTTGCCACACACTACTTCCATTCGACCTGATTATGAGCATCTGATGCTGGTGGCTTAGGAATGTCCTGATCAATGAATTCATTCAAGCCATTATATTCCAACACAGCCTCCAGACTGTCCTTCCAGGCTATAGAATTCTAGTTTCCATCCAAGGCATACTCGAGCTGCAAACCATAGAACACCATCTGTTGATCCTGAAGTATATATCACAAATTCAAATTTCACATGTAACCCAAAACTCAAAACTTTGAAATCTACTCTAATATACTATTCTCAGCTCTAATACTGTGTAGATTTTCCTATAGATTCACAAGCTCATGTAATTTACTAAAACAAGTGACTTAATTTAGAATATTAGATTGTTGTGCTATGATCCTCCTTAAATTAGAAACAAAATGCTTTCATTTTTCTTAAGGATTCATGAATTTTTGCAATTGAAATGATGAGCTTTTATGTTAATTTTATGAGCAATTTAACATAATTAAAGACTGAACAATAACATAAACATGTACAGAACATCATAAAAAACACATTACAATAGGAACATGATAAAGGAGTTCACCCCTCCGGGGATACGTCTCCTTGGTCCAACTTCCAATGGCTTGGGCCGCTCTATTATGCTAAAAAGTGTAAAAATATGTGTTTACAATGCTCAAATGCCTCTGAAACCTCCTCCTATGAGTCCAGAATATCCAAAAATGGCTATCTATCATCTCTTTTTTTTTTTACAATTTGGTTAAGAACTGAATAAGTTATGACCTCTCCTAGTTTTCTCAATATTCGCTCCACAAATTGCACAATTTCTGGCAGGATCCTACAATTTCTCTCTAAAAAGCACGAATTGGGCGAAAATTTTGCCATGCGGTAGCCATAGACTATCGGCACTGAAAGCTCCATCACAAATTGCAATTGATGGGAACCGGCGAGTCTTATGGTTTTTGAACGCGGCGTGGGCGATATGCGATTGCGATAAGCGACAGAACCGAGGAAACTATCAATTGCAGTATAACTGTATCGCATCTATAATATATCGCAATCGACAAAGCCAGGGTAATACATATAACAAGACTTTTCACTTTGCGATATGCGATTGCGATATCTCAATCACAAGCTGATCCTATTGGGGCCGATTCTGTAACACTTCCCTTCTATGATGTGCAATTACGATCATTGCATCACAAACCTAACTTGATCAGGGGTTGACTCTTTAATGTCTTCCCTATTGCGATGTGTGATTGTGACTATCGCATCCAACCCTGACTTGCTCTAGGGCCAATTCTTTAACACTAGCCCACCTCTAATATGAAAAATGTGGGGCCAATGGTGGCATGCCACTTGCCGCTTCCCCATTCGCTGAAGAGTCATGCCATGTCATCTTCTCATGCCATCTGTCCAAGTCAAACCAGAACCTCGACTTGCTCTAACTTCTTCATATGAGCTTAGATTCGATTGTCATTCACACCATTGGAATCAGGATGACGAGCACTTCGATATGAAGTTAATTTTATCACAATTCTGTCACTTTGAGTGTGAGCCTAATTTTTAGCACCTAATCACTCCTCCCCACTAGAAGCCTTTTGGACCCCAAAAGATCACTTTCAATTGTCCAACAAGTGAGGGTATAGTTCCCTCACCTTTCCAACCTCTATCCATTTGTATTTTAAAGGATTTATACCCTTGAACCCCACTCGAAGCTAATCAACACTTACCCTTTTTGATATCCTTGTTCTTTTGTCAAGTATAGTGTCTTGTTGAAGCTCATCAAGGAATTCTGGTGAAAATTATTCAATAGATGGAATTTGAATATTCTCTACTTGATCTTCAATCAAAGGAGTCTCATACGACCTTAAATTCTCAACATTAACAACATCATAAATTTTCATATATGAATTCAAATTCAACCTGAAGGCATTGTTACCAATCTTTTCCAAAATTCTAAATGGACCATATCTAATTGGTTTTAGTTTTTTGCCTTCTCCTTGGAGCCTCTCTTTGTTCATATGAAGCCAAAATTCATCACCAACTTGGAACTTGTGACTTGAAAATGCTTGTCATGCCTTTATTTGTACTTGCCTTGGATTTTCTCAAGTTGTTCTTGAACCTTTTGGTGTACTAATTGGATTTGTTCAATGAACTTTATTGCTTTGTCTATGTTGCTATGACCTTCAATAGCAACATCTTCACCAAAAATAAAATCCAAAGGAGATTTAGGCAAGTATCCCAAGCATGCCTCAAATGGTGAAGTTTGAGTTGAAGAGTGCTTGGCTCGGTTGTAAGAATGTTGAATATATTAAAAATGTTCATCCCACAACTTAGGACGCTTGCTGCAATACCCACGAAGAAGATGTATCACTATTTTGTTCACCGCTTCTATTTGGCCATGTTTTTGTGGATGAAAAGTCATACTATTTTTCAATTTGGTGTCCATGAATCCCCACAAGGTTGACCAAAAATTCCAAAGAAAACGAGAATCTAGATCACTAACAATGGATGTGGGCAATCCAAAATGCACCCAAACATTATGAAAGAATAACTGAGCAGTTTGTTCAACAATAACTTTCTTTTTACATGGCATCAAAATACACATTTTACTGAACCTATCCACAACTACATACAAATAATCATGACCTCTTTTTGACAATGGAATACCTCCTACAAAATCCATAGAAACACTCCCCCACAGTAATGAAGGAACCGAAAGTGGTGTGTACAATCCTAACTTCCTAGATCTAGGCTTATTGATTGCACATAATGAACATCCTTTAATAAAAGGAGAGACACTTTCAAGCATATGAGGAAAATAAAAATACCTTTATAGATGTGCCACCGTCTTACACCGAAATTACCAGCAATAAGAGAAGTATGTGCCTCTCTTATGATGTTAACTCTTTCTCCCTGTGGAATACAAAGCCTGCCAAGATGGTACAACAAGTTATCATTCAAATGATAATCCAATTCCTCTACATGGTTACCTTGACTCAAGCTTTCATTAGAATTTTTAAAGTCATTATATAATGCATATTTCTCAATATAAATTTAATGTAAAATAGAATTATGCTTGAGTAAATTAGTTGCACTAACAATATGCCTAGAAAGCATATCAACAACTTTATTGATTAGCAAGTGGAATTGTTGAAGAAAACCATCCATCAGAAGTGCCTTGATTGCTGCAATTTTGATTGTGATTGCAAGAATTGTAATGGTTGATGATCAGTGTGAATGATTGTTTCCTTTCCCATCAAGTAGTGTTTCCATTCTTTCGCATTTTGCACTAATGCATACAATTCTTTGTCATATGTAGGATAATTAATCACTACACCATTAAAAGTTTCCGAATGAAAACATATAGGCTTACTATGTTGTATGAGGATTGTACCCATGGCGTAGTCACTAGCATTAGTTTGAATCTCAAATCATTGTCTCAAGTCTAGAAGTGAAAGTATTGGAGCTGTACTGATCTTTTCCTTCAATGCATCAAAGGCGTTTTGTTGTTTTCCTCCCCACTGAAAAACCTTTTTCACAATTGTCAACGTATGCAAAGGAGCGACTATAAGAGAAAAACTAGCAATGAATTTCCTCCAATATTGGGCTGCTCCAAAAAAAAATCTTACCTTAGTAACTATCTTGGGCCTTGGCCAATTCACAATGACATCAACCTTGGAGGGATCTATTTTCAACTCACCTCCTCCAACAATATGACCCAGGTAAACTAAAGAAGTTTTTCCAAACTCGCACTTTGACATCTTAAGATACAACTGTTCTTTTTTCAAGACATAAAGTACTTTTCTTACAGGCATGACATGTTCATCATGAGATTTACTGAAAATTAATATGTCATCTAAGTAGACTATGACAAAATCATCAATAAATGGCCTCAAAATATCAATCATCACATGCATGAATGTAATAGGAGCATTATATAAACCAAAAGGCATAACTATCCATTCAAACAATCCTTGCTTTGTTTTGAATGTTGTCTTCCAAATGTCTCCTTCATCTATTCTAATTTGATGGTAGCCACTTCTTAAGTCCGTCTTAGTAAAATACTTTTCATCTTTCAATTGATCAAGTAAATCATTTATTCTAGGCAGTGGGTAACAGTTCTTTACCGTAATTTTGTTCAATGCACAAAAGTCCACACACATGCACCATGTTCCATCCTTCTATTGCGCCAAGACAATATGTGAATCACATGGCAAGGAATATGGTTTGATAATCCCTTTATTCAACAACTCTTATATTTTCTTCTTAATTTATGCGCTTTCCATCATTGACATCTTGTACATGCCAATGTTAGTAAGAGGACAATCTTGTTGCAATTGTATCTCATGTTGGATTCCTCTCTTGGGAGGTAATCCCATTGGTTCCTGAAACATCTCATAATATTGGTTAACAATGTCAACCAATTCAGATTTCAAATTGGAATCACAACCTTGAAAAGCTTCATTATCAACATCATTCTTGGGTTTGATCATTAGAAGCACAAAATTCTTGCTCGAATTCACTAGTTTTTCTTCTACCCTGCATTAACAAGCGAAAGATTTATTTTCTTGCTATGAGCTCTCACAATATATTTTACTCCATCTTTGAATAAATGATATTTGTTTTCATGTCTATGGAAGATAGAATTTCTGTCATAAAGGTACGAGCTGCCCAAAACTATGCCACAGATATCTAACGGCACAACATCAAGCTCCACCTCATCTATGAAATTTGCAGTAATGACGAATTTCAGTTTACACTTTCTAGTAGCATGCAATTGCACATTTTCACCCACCCATACAAGTGGATATGGTCTATGACGTGGAACGATTTCTAAGTTTAAACATTTGACAATGTTTCCAGAGATAAGATTGGCTTGAGAGCCACTATTGAAAAGAGTATCAACCTTGTTGTGTTTTGAGATCACACTTATATGGAAAAGTTATATTCTCCTCTTTTCATTTGGATTTTCATTTTGCGAGTTCGAAGAACTAGTGCTAGCAATGGATTCTTTTCCTTTTAACCCCATAGTTGTGATTTTAGTCTCATCACTTGAATCACTTTGCAACCTTCTTCATTGGATTCAGAAGACCCAAAAACCTTGAAAATGACTATACAAGCTCTACAATTGGATTTCAGCTGATCTAGGCTTGACCTCCTCTCGTGGTGGCCCTAGGCTTCCTTAAACTTAAACGTAGAAAACTCACATACATAAGTGTCTTTCTTCCTCTGCAACCTATTCCATTATGTTCAAAGCATCAAAATCATCTAGGAATGACTCTTTTTGAGCCAAAATTGGTCGAATTATGCAAAAGTTATGGTCTCTTTAGTTTTCCCTAAGAAACCTCCACCAAATCTGGAGAAAATCCAGTTAACCCCATAAAAAAAGGAGCAATGTTGGATTTGTTGGACCTGCTAAAACCGTCGTCAACTATTGACTAGCACCCTTCCTATCAGCATTGGGTCATATGGCACCCATGGAACCAGGGCTGGTCCCCTTGGGCTATCCCCTTACCTCCAAACCTTCGGCGCTTAAAATTTAAATAAAATCTCAAATGCATAGTTTTTAAGTCAAATGATTGTGGCATAGCAGTGGAGCGTGGGTCTTATGCGGGTGAGGTCATAGGTTCAACTTCGCCGGCCTGCCAAATAACATTTTACCCGACCCTTGAGAGGGCAAATAGCGGCCTTCGAGCTTGCCATGTGTCAACCTCTCATTGGTCCACCTCAAATGCCATTGACCAATAACATGCCGACACTTTTCACAATGCAATTGAGCCACTTGTCAAAATATTCCAAAGAATATTCTTTGGAATATAATTTTTGGTTGATTAGGCTGTACGAATTCCTAGTCAGCATCCAGTCAACCCTGTACCCAAAATTTTCCCTATTTGACAAAGCGAATAAAAGTTTTTATATTTATCGCCGACACAGATGTGGTTGTTTAGTTTTTTAGCGATTCTAAGAACTTTTATTTTTGAGCAAATTTTTGCCCCTAATCCAGATTATGATCTCTCCTTCCCACTAACAAGCTTTTGGACCCACAAAATATGGCTATCTG
Source organism: Pinus tabuliformis (assembly GCA_031772625.1). Classification (NCBI taxonomy): domain Eukaryota; kingdom Viridiplantae; phylum Streptophyta; class Pinopsida; order Pinales; family Pinaceae; genus Pinus; species Pinus tabuliformis. Next base: position 878,139,351 of record CM062806.1, on the reverse strand, counting down.
ATGAGAGCTAAATACTCTTCTCCTTCCCATTTTATACCAATTGATTCTACTTGGAAAAATCTCCATGACAACTACTTGGGTTCACTGACATGCCTTGCCTTGCAAATGGCTTGGCACTTCAACCAATGTTCTCTTTTTGTCGCTGACCCAATCCAACACATGCTGGCTACTTGCTGATTAAACACCCTGATCTACCAAAGCGATTCCTCAGTGCTTGGAAAGATGACTGATGGCCTTCCGAATGAGAATCATGTTCCTCCTTTGAAATACATGCATTTGATGCAAGCTTCTCCTTGGAAACGGTCCACTTTTCCAAGTTAAGCCCATCTAAGTGAACTATAGCAGTGAGTTCCAATATGAGTAATAAAAAGAAAAGAAATGACCATGACCATTCTTTACCTCCACGATTACAAATTCCACATCTGGAAGAATGCATTCGCCATCTCTTTCGCTTCCTGGCATCAACACATCAAATGGTCTACAATGGCTGCAATTTTTTGGCATTTTTGTCCACTTTCGCTTCTTGATTCCATCATCCTTCAGTATTAACATGTTGCTCATGTCATGATTTGAGAATGAAGGCTAATCATGAACCTCTTGCTCAAGCGTGGACCTTCCAAAATCCTGCCACATCTTGTCACAAGAAACACCATTAATCTTTAAAAACACTCATGCAAGAATATAACTTGACGGCCTCTTCCTTTTGCTTCTTCAAAGCAACAAATGTCACATCATGTGAACATCACCATGTAATATTACATCTTGGTGTATAAACTATCAAGTAAAGAAAAGGTGACAAAACATGCTTCTTCAAACAACTGAATTTCAAGTCAAACAAAAGCATGTACAACAACTTGACGATTTACAACAAGAATTCCACATTCTCATGAAACAATTCGTCACATCTCCCTTTCATCTTTGGAGACAAAATCAACTCTTCCAAGTAGATATAAAATACATGTAACAATCAACCGACCACATAAGCTGACATTCATGCATGTGAAAATGATAAACATTCTCAAGTTGACAACATACATGTTAACAAAGAAATCAACCAACAAAATTCAATCACTCATGCATGTTCAAATGATCAATATTATCAACTCCCTCACATGTACAATCACAAGTACACGAATCCCATTGGTATGTACGAATACTTAAAGAGCTGAAATGAAAAGATTTGTCTCAATAAAGTGAGTCAACATACTCCACTTTCGAACACCTTCCTAGTGTGAACATGTAGTTCAAGAATGCAACATGCATGAAAATTTGTAGTTGCAAATTTCCATCTTTGCTGCATCTAAGTGAGTCAACATAACTCTACTTTTCCAAAACCTTTATTCATGCAATATGCAACATACTTTCACGAGAAAATAAATGCATGCAAATAGCAAGGACATGCATCAATAAGGTAAGATTTGCATCAATTATCAAAAGAAATGCAAGGAATTAATTGGTTAAGAAATCTAACCATCTCTTTCCAAACCATTTCAATGGTGCTTCTTTCATCTGCACTTCATCATGTGTATCATCCCGACCCACATCAATTATGGAATCCTCTTTTCCATTCTTGCCAAAATCTCTCTCCACCTTCTTCAAATGTCGTGGATGACTTGTTGGATGCAAAGTCCAACACTTGTCTACAAGATGATCCTACTTATGGAAATGGGTGAAACATAATTGCATCTTCTTTTCAACATCATTTCCATTATCCAATAGACCTTTAGCTTTCTGTCTCTTTTGTGTTGAAAGTTTCCTGTGTATGGCTATCCTCTTCCAACACATCGAAATAGTATGGTTATTCAAACCACAAAAGGAACATGTAAATTTTCTACAAATCTTATGTGAAGATTTGCCTTGTTTATCATAATCAAAAGAATCCTGATTAAAGGCAGATTTATACCTTACACATTCACCTTTGTCACCTTCTTGAGGAGGTGAATTTTATGAGGTGGTGGCTCTATTCGGAATATCAACAATGGTTTCAATGACCTTAGAGCTTTCAACATCCTCTTGTTTACCATTTCCACTAGTTTCATGCTTATGAGCATCTTCTTGCAAAGCGAGTATAAAAATTTTGCATTCCTCATGAACACAAACTTCACAAGCTTCAGGTAATGAACATGTAATGAAAGTGATTCTTGGAACACTTTCATGTGCCTCCTTGGATTTGGAGCATTCTCCATCATGTTTTCCATAACCAAGACCCAAATACCTAGGCCTTTCCTCAACAACAATTGGCTCAACTATGCCTTGTGCATGTTTGCCTAATCCTTTACCTTCATAACCCATCTTCGTCAATAATTTGTATCCTATTCCTCTAGTGTGTCTTTCAAAAACACTAAAACATTCATTTTGAGAGGAAATTTAAGATAAACTTGAATTTCATACATCATTTTCATGCACATACTTGGCTAGGATTTCCTTGGCATCATGGAGTTGAATTTCCATCTCATGCATCTTTTCAAGAAGCTCTTGCTTCGCCTCCTTCATGCCCATCAAATCCTCTTGAAGTATAGTGTTATCCTTCCTATCTTCTTTCATCTCTTGCACCATATCTCTCATGATGCTAAGCTCTTGCAACATCTCTAAATCAAAGAGTCTTGCTAAGGAAGATGGATTATAAACATCACTTGTTGAAGTTGTCGTCACACTTGTAATGCATCAAAAATCTCACAAAGATTCAAAAAAATTCTCAACAAAGAAGCATCTTAGACCATATCCCTTCTTTAGCTTACACACATAAACTTGCACACAGTTAAATTCTCCTTACACAAATGCAAAACCAATAACTAATTTTCTAGCTAAAGTTGGCAAACCATCTTAGGGTTAAAATGAGCTAGCAAGTCCTCTGAAATATCTCTCATTAGTATTAAAAAATGTGTTTAGGATCGTCTCAAATTAACCAAAATGTGAGGAATTATGTGTCAAGTGTTGAGTGTACTTTATGAGAATTTTATGAGGTGAATTAACTGTTTAAAACACATATACATCAAGTAAATTATAGAGAAGTGAAACACAGTAACTCATAACACAAAGTTGTTAAAGGAGGTCGCCCTTCCTGGGCTAAATCTCCTTAGACCTGCTTCAATGGCTAGTTCCTCTTTGGATTAATGGTAAATTTTATGATTACATGCACTTGCAGCTCTCCAATGGATTTTCAACGTGCTCCATTAGATTCTGAAGAACCAAAAACCCCAAAAATGACTATCTAAGCTCTGTAATTGGACTTCAGCTGATCTAGGCTTGACCTCCTCTCCTGGTGGCCCTAGGCTTCCTTAAAATTAAACGTAAGAAAATCACATACATAAGTGTCTTTCTGCCTTTGCAATTTATTCCATTGTGTTCATAGCATCCAAATCGTCTAGTAATGACTCTTTTTGAGCCAAAATTGATCGAATTTAGCAAAATTTCTGGTCTCTTAAGTTCTCCCTAGGAAAACTCCACCAAATCTGGAGAAACTCTAGTTAACCCCACCAAATTTGGAGCAGTGCTGGATTTTTCGGACCTGCTAAAACCACTGCCAATTGCCGATAGCACCCTCTTGTTCAGAGGTGGTTCGTATGGCACTCATGAAACTAGAGTTGTTCCCCTTGGGCTGGCCCCTTACCTCCAAACCTTTGGCGCTTAAGATTTAAATATAAATGAAAACTTTTATGGTTAAGTCCAATGGTGGCAGCATAGTGGTAAGGCGTGGGGATTGTGTGGGAGAGGTTGCGAGTTCAACTCCACCGACCTCCCAAATAACTTTTTTCACTGCACGCCAATTCTGATAGGCCCTTGGGGAGGGACAAGTGGTGGCCTCCGAGCTTGCCACATGTCCTCTTCTCATTGGACCTTCCCCGTCCAATAAAAAAATGCCAACTAATCAAACTGTAGACCAATCAAAAAGCACCACTTGGAATAACCTCACTGGCTGTTGACCAAACTTTTGACCTGCACAGTCATCTACCATGTGAGCACTACAAACTTCTAATTGGGCAGTGAGTGTATTTTTGTTTTACAAAATTCTTATGTTTGGCAAAGCAAACATAAGTCTCTATCTTTCTCATACAAACTCTGTTTTGAGTGAAATGAGTTGCATTGGGATTGTATCATTGAGACAGACGCGATCGTTCAATTTTTGTGTGATTCTGAGCACTTTGATTTTTGAGCAAATATTTGCCCCTAATCCAAATTCCGATCACAACCAGCGTCCCTTCTCCTATTTTGAGTTTTAACCTTGTAAGCATGACATAAACAATTAAATCCTTGTTTCACAAAGAAAACCTAGAGCTATGATACCAAAGTGATCTGATTTAGAATATTTTATTATTGTGCTAAGATCTTCCTCAAATTAGAAACAAAGTTCTTTCATTGTGCTTAAGGATTCATGAATTTTTGAAAGTGAAATGACGAGTTTTTATGATAATTTTATGAGCAATTTAACATAAATAAGAGACTAAACAAAAGCATAAACATGTACAAAACATCATCAAAAACACATTACGATAGGAGCATGCTAAGGAGTTCACCCCTCCTTGGCTAATCTCCTTGGTTCGACTCCCAATGGCTTGGGCCTCTCTATTATGCTCAAAATCATAAAAATATGTATTTACAATGCTCAAATGCCTCTGAAACCTACTCCTATGAGTCCAGAATATCCAAAAATGGTTATCGAGCCTATCTTTTTTTCCAATTTGGTCAAGAACTGAAGAAGTTATGACCTCTCCTACTTTTCCCAATAGTCGCTCCACAAATTGCACCATTTCCAGCATGATCCTACAATTTCACTCCAAAAAGCACTAACTAGTCAAATATTTTGCTACATGGTGTCCATAAACTATCAGCACCGACAGCTCCATCGCAAATCACAATCGGTGGAAACTAGCGGGTCTTATGGTTTGTGAATGCAGTGTGGGCGATATGTGATTGCGATAAGTGGCAGACCCGCTGAAACTATCAATTGTAGCATAACTGTATCGCATCCGAATATATCACAATCGGCAGAGCTAGACTAATACATATAATAGGACTTTGCACTTGGCCATATGCGATTGCAATATCGCAATCGTAACTTGATCCTGTTAGGGCCGATTCTGTAACACTCCCCTTCTGTAATGCGCGATTGCGATCATCACGTCGCAACCCTAACTTGCTATAGGGCTCACTCTTTAATGCCTTCCTTGTTGCGATGTGTGATTGCGACTATCGCATTGCACCCTGTCTTGCTCTAGGGTCAAGTATTTAATGTCGACTGGCCTCCGATATGCGATTTTTGAAATGCGGGGCCAATAATGGCCTCCCACTTGGCGCTTCCCCATTCGCTGAAAAGTCTTGCCACGTCATCTTCTCCTATCGTTTGTCCAAGTCAAACCTGAAATTTGACTTGCTCTAACTTCTTCATATCAGCTCAGATTCGAGTGACATTCACACTGTTGGAATCAAGATGCCAAGCACTTCGATCTAAAGCTAAGTTTATCGAGACTTCTCCACTTTGAGTTTGAGCATAATTTTGAGCACCTGATCAACAAGACACAAGAATCTACTTCTACTCTTTACAACGAAAGCCCATAAAGATCAATGAAAACAATAATTGACAAGAGGAAGAACATCAATGGAACATAACAAAATAAGTATCCGGCGAAAGGCACGGTTCAAAACCCCACTATCTGTATTGCATTAAATCAGAAATCCAAGATGATAATACAATGCTTGTTCTCAGAAGAATAATTCTAGCACTCAGTAAAATCAATCTCCAACTCACAAGAAAACTCTTGGCTAGCACTTAGCAAATTCTGCAGTTCTCCAAGTCCCTATTTTCTTGCGCAATTCCTATGATTGATTAGCCTATCTTAAAGGGAAATCAACACATCCAAAACTGCGCTATCTATTCAAGGTTCAATTCTTGATTGCATGCACCATATGTACAACTCAGAAAATTATGCAACAAATAGTACAATGTCTGTGCACTCTAGTATCAACTAGGTCTTTCTCAGAACCGATATGCATGAGTTTTTGAGGAGGGAATCTTCAATTAAATGGAGTAGTACTAGTTAATGCATTAGTGCACCAACTGACTGTTAACTCACTATTAGTTCTTCAAATAGTTTGGAACTAATTTAACTGGACTTAACTCAGTAAACTGAGTTATCTAATTACAACTCACAATTAACTCATCCCGGAACCCTATAATATAGAGAGAACATATACATGACTTTAGAAAAACTTCCAACTCGAAATCCTAAGTTAACTAAGTCAAATCACTCTAGTTAACTATTACAAGTTGCTATGAGAATATAATTTGATTTTAATTCTCAGTGTAATTCAAGGACAAATTAAACTAGAATTTTTTTATTTTACTTTTATCATTTCTTGTTGCTATTTTCAAAAAATGATTGCCCCTAACTCCTAGAAACTCATCATGAGTTGTAGGGCTTAAGTGCAACACTTCATCACATCTTCGAAGGGGTTCATCATGTTGAGCTTTGTAGGAGCCTTGAAAGGCAACCCGGGTCCAATGGGTTTTGGAGGGCTCTTTCGAGACTTTAGGGCGAAAGGTCATCGAATATATGCTGACCACTGTGGCTATGTGAGTAATAATGAAGCGAAATTTGCAGATTTTTGACAAGGCCTTCTTACGGCTATTAAATTGGGATATAGGAAACTAGTGGTGGAAGGAGACTCCAAATTAGTAATTAACACAGCTAAAAGGTTGAGTCAGGGGGCTAAACGGAACAAGCTTAGACATAACTAGAGAACTGCTAGATTGGTTCAGGGTCGAAAAAATTATCTCTATGTGATTTTCGCCGAAATTTATTCTCAAAATTGATATGGATCACAGAAGCCTAAATTCAATAACATATTTATATATATTAAAAAAAAACATTAAAAAAAATATAAAAAATACAGGAAAAATAAAGAATAAAACCGTCGCACCCACACTTCGTCACTCCACCTTTGCCCCTGACCCTACCTCTCGTCCCTCACCTTTATCTCCCCTCACTCTCGGCCCCCATCGAGGTCCTCCTTCCTTACCCCAACCACTCAATCCACCCTCCCCTCACTCCCTCCTGCCGTCCCCGCATCCCCTTCCTCACCTTCCACCCCTCAGCCCCCATCCTCCCTTAACCACTCTCCTTCCCACCCCACAACCCCCCGCCCCCCTCGCTCCTTCTCCCCTCCCCATCCCTCGACCCTTCCTCCCCTATCCTTTCCCCCTCTCGATCCCCACTCCCCTGCCCGACCTCCCTGACTCACCTCCCCTCCCCACTTGGGCCCTAGCCAATGGCCGGAGGCCACAAGTCGATTTCGCCTCTAGCCACTGGCTGGAGCCCGGGTTGGGAGGGGAGGCGGGTCTCACCCCCTCCCCTCTCCACCCGGGCCCATAGCTAGTGGCTGGAGGCCGCAGGCTGATTCTTGGAATTGGCCTTCGGCCTCTAGCCCCTGGCTAGGGACCCAGGTGGGGAGGGAAAGGGGGCAGGGATGATGAGGGGGAGAGGATCAGCGGGGGGAGGGGGGGTGGTGAGCTGAGGATGGGGAGGTGAGGATGGTGAGGTGAGGGGTTAGGTGGGGAGAGGGGAGGTGAGGGGTTCGATGGGGAGAGAGGAGGCTTGGGGAGAGGGGTAGGGTTCGAGGCAGAGGGGGGAGGGCGAGGATCAACGGGGGGTAAGGGAGGAGGGGGGGGTTAGCTGTCAATAGGGGGGGTTGAGGATGGGGAGGTGAGGGGTTCGGTGGGGAGAGGGGAAGTCCGAGGGAGGGGGATGAGCAGAGTTCGAGGGAGAGGGGGAGAGGCGGGCGTCGATGTTTTTTTAATTGTTTTTTCTATTAATTTTTTTTAACTTTCTAATTTTATTTTTATTTTTAATTTTTTAATTGTTTAATTTTTAATTTTTTTTTTTAAATTGTTTATATATATATTTACATTTACGTTTTTTTTAAGTTTAATTAATTAATTTTATTTTTATTTTTTATTTTTAAATTTAAATATATTTAATTTTAATTTTAATTTTTTATTTAATTTAAATTTTATAATATAATTTTTTTAATTTAAATCTATTTAACTTTTTTTTATTTTAACTTTTTTTTTTTTAATGCTTTAATTTTTTTTGGTAATTATTTAACCTTTTTTAAATGAGATTTTATTTTTTATTTTTTATTTTTAATTGTAAAAAATGGTTTTTTTTTGTTTTTTTAAATTATATATATATATATATATATATATATATATATGAAATTTAATTTATTTTTTGTCATGAATCGTCGCCTTGCCACCCCTTTCCAGTTGGGCTTCGAGGTGGCCGAGGTATTTTTTTTTTGAAGTTTTTAAATTTTTTTTAATGTTGCATTTTATTTTTGTAATTTTTTGTTTTTTTTTTTAAATTTAGTTTTTTATTTGTTTTTTTTTTCTTTTTTAAATATCACATGGTATGGTTAATTTTTATTACATTTTATAATTCTTATATATATATATATATATATATATATATTATATATATATATATATATATATATATATATATATATATATATATATTTATTTATTTATTTATATCTTACGTTTTTTTTTCAAATTTTTTTTTAGTTTTTTGGTAATAACATCACCTTTTTTTTAAATGATGTTTTATTTTTATTTTTATTTTTTCTAAATTATATATATATATATATATTTCATTTTTACAAGTTAATTTTGATTTTTTTATTTTTTTTACATTATTATTATTTTTATGAATCGTCTCCTTGTCACCCCTCTAATTGGGGCCTCGGGGTGGCTGGAGTTTTTTTTTTTTTTAATGGTGTATTTTATTTTTGTAATTTGATTTGTTTATTTTTTAATTTTTAATTTTGTTTTTATTTTATTTTACTCTTTTTTCTTTTTTACATGGTATGGTTAATTTTTTTTTACATTTTATAGTTTTTTTTGTGTCATTACTATATATTTGATTTTTTTGTCATGTTATTTTTGTTTTTTGTTTTTTGTTTTTTTTTACTGGTTATTATTATTTTTTTTCAATATTTGAATTATTTATTTATTTTTTTAGTATTTAAATTTTTGCATTTCTATATATTTTTTAAATTTAATTTTTTTCATGTTTTTTTTCTACTCATTATTTTTTAATTTTTTTCAATATTTGAAATTTTGTTTTCTTATATATATTTTTGTAGGGTCTATGTCGATGATTGTCTAGCAACCTGATCCCATTATGTGCAGTTTGATATTTGATTTTAAATTTTTCGTTATAATGAATCAAGTCTGTACCACAATGTGTTAATTTCATGATTGGTCACTAATTTTTTTTTGCAATGTATTGAGTTGTCTTAAGCTAAGATTTTAAAATTGTTATACATTTAGAATTTAAAAAAAATTACATTTGGCATAATAACTCTTCCATTAAGGTATTCACTTTTAATGTTTTTTTAGTTATAAATTTTTTCCACAATATCATGCTTGAAATATTTTGAAAATTTAAAATTGTTTTGTAGCCATAATCTTTGGTTTTAATTCCATGTTTGAAAAATTGTCAAGTTTTTTTTTTTTTTTTTGTAAGTCGTGATATTTTATCTTTAATGTTATGGTTGAAAACAATTATATATATTTTTTCTTAGCACCATACTTGAAAATTGTTGGAATTTTAAGGGCTTTCAAAAAAATGATATTTTAAATTTAATGCCATTTTTAAAAATCATTGGAATTTTAAGGCTTTTCAAAGATGTAATATTTTATCGTTAATATCATGCTTGAAAATCGTTGGAAATTTAAAGTTTTTTATAGTCATGAAATTTTATTTTTAATGTCATTATTAAAAAATGTTGAAAATGTACCCTGAAAAGAAAATTACTTTATTCTGGCATCAACACTTTTTGATTTCAAGGTGTTTTTTGCACCAAACAAAATCGCTTTTATTGTTTTTACTGTTATTTTTAAAAAATATTGAAAATTTACTCTAAAAAAAATGGAGATGCAGAATCAACACTTTATTTTTTGGTTGTTTTTCATGTTTTTTTAGGATTTTTAGGCTTCAGTACCCATTTTGAGGTAACAGTTCTTGTTTAATCAGTAACTATGTTTTGTAAGCATGCTGAATATAGTGCAAATGTTCACCCCAGAACTTAGGATGCTTGCTGCAATACGCATGAAGGATATGTATCACTATTCTGTTCGCCACTTCTATTTGACCATCTGTTTGTGGATGAAAATTTGTACTCTTTTTCAATTTGGTGTCCATGAATCCCCACAATCTTGACAAAAAATTCCCAGCAAAGTGAAAATCTTGATCACTAACAATGGATGTGGGCAATCCAAATTGTACCCAAACATTCTGAAAGAATAACTGAGCAGTTTGTTCAGCTGTAACTTGCTTTTTACATGGCATCAAAATACACATTTTTCTCAACCTATCCACAACTACATACAAATAATCATGACATATTTTTGACAATGGAAGGCCTCCTACAAAATCCATAGAAACACTCTCCCATGGTTGTGAAGCAACTGGAAGTGGTGTGTACAATCCTAACTTCCTATTGTTAGGCTTACTGATTGCACATAATGAACATCCTTTAATAAAACGAGACACACTTTCAAGCATACACAGCCAAAGCATACGCAGCGAATAACAATACCTATGTAGATATGCCACCGTCTTAATTACACCGAAATCACCAATAATAAGAGAAGTATGTGCCTCTCTTATGATATTAACTATTTCTCCCTGTGGAATACAAAGCTTGTCAATGTGGTACAATAAGTTATCATGCCAATGATAATCCAATTCCTCTATGTGGTTACTTTGACTCAAGCTTGCATAAATTTTTTTGTTGAAAATGCAACAAGATGATGGAGCTTAGTGAAAAGAAGTCGCCTTCACTAAGTGGGCCCGCAGGCTATTTTTGGCGCAAAGTCTATTTTTAGACTATGTCTATTTTTAGACTATGTCTATTTTTAGACATATGGATCATAGTCTATGAGCTGCAGGATGCTATTTGTGGATGATTGGTCATGTCGGTAAAAATAAATGGACTTCTATTTTTAGACATATGGGCGGTTTCTATTTTTAGACTGCCAGGCTAAAAATAGAACGGTCGAATATTATTGTCTCATAATAATATTTGGACTATAAACATTATCTTATCCTCTTGGAGCACTTCAGTTCAAGCTACAGATGTGGCACATGCAGCTGTCAGAAGGAAATACGCTTTTCTTATGAGCTAGTTGAGCTATTGCATGATGGACTTCAGTTAGAGCTCAAGTGATTGAGTTTGGTGGAGTTGATTGAGGAGTTGATGGAGTTGTGTTCAGTTTGACTTGGTTAAACTAGTTGTATTTAGTCTAACTGCAGAATACACTAGTGATGAGTGATGTTAATTAATTGTTAATTAATTCACTAATTATTAACTCATAAAGCAACTAAAGAATACATCAGTTAACTCAGTGCATGGACAGTTCAGTGGAGACAAGTGTTAGAGGTGAGTGAAAGGGCAAGACAGCGGTCAGTTGTGACTATAGTTGTGCATGAGATTTGCACAATCAATGGATTGAGTAATGCCAATGAGGATTTCGTGGTTCAGCCAAGGAAATACGAGTTGGATCAGCCATTCATCATTATTCTCATGCAGGATTGCGCAGTGGAGGCAGGCAAGAAGCGGAGGAGATTTGAACTTGTGATTGATTCAGATCTGAGCTAGTTTGTGCATAAAAAGTGGAGATAGTACTGAGTACTTGTGAGGAGTATTGTACTATGTATTGTTACATGTTCTCAATCATTATAATATACAGATAGTGTGCGGTTTTCAGCTGTATGCTTTCCCTGGGTTACATATTGTGTTAATGTGCGCATGCGATTGATGTTTCATTTTTTTTAATGCTGCTAAATTGATGATCAACATAGAGGAGGTTATGTATTATGCATGTATTCCGCAATAGTGTATAATCGAGATAATATCTGTGAATAAGTGTCATATTATTCAAAATTTCTGCATTTTTGAAAGTCATTATCTAATGCATATTTCTCAATATAACTTTAATGTAAAACAAAATTATGCTTGAGTAAAGTAGTTGCACTAATAATAGGCCTAGAAAGCATATCATCAACTTTATTGTAGATACCTTTCTTATACCTGATTACCAAGTGGAATTATTCGATAAAACCCATCCATCGGAAGTGCCTTGATTGCTACAACTTTAATTGTGATTGCAAGTATTGCAATGATTGATGATCAGTGTGAATGACTGTTTCCTTACCCATCAAGTACTGTTTCCATTTTTTCACACTTTGCACCAATGCATACAATTCCTTGTCATATGTAGGATGGTTAATCACTTCACCATTAAAAGTTTCTGAATGAAAACAAATAGGCTTACCATGTTGCATGAGGACTGCACCCATGACATAGTCGCTAGCATCAGTTTAAATCTCAAATAACTGTCTCAAGTGTGGAAGTGCAAGTACTGGAGTTGTACTGATCTTCTCCTTCAATGAATCAAAGGTATATTTTTTTGCATCCCCACTGCAAAACATTTTTCACACTTGTCAACGCATGCAAAGGAGTGTCTATAAGAGAAAAAATAGCAATGAATTTCCTCCAATATTAGACTACTCCCAAAAAACTTCTTACCTCAGTAACTGTTTTGGGCCTTGGCCAATTCCAAATTACATCAACCTTGGGGGATTTATTTTCAAGTCACCTCCTCCAACAATATGAGCCAAGTAAACTAAAGAATTTTTTTCAAACTTGCATGTTGACATCTTAAGATATACAACTGTTCTTTTTTCAAGACATCAAGTACTTTTCTTACATGCATGACATGTTCATCACGAGATTTACCGAAAATTAAGATGTCATCTAAGTAGACTATGAAAAAATCATCAAGAAATAGCCTCAACACATCATTCATCACATGCATGAATGTAGCAGGAGCATTACATAAACCAAAAGGCATAACTAGCCATTCAAACAATCCTTGTTTTGTTTTGAATGTTGTCTTCCAAATGTCTCCTTTAGCTATTCTAATTTGATGGTAGCCACTTCTTAAGTCTAGCTTAGTAAAATATTTTGCATCTTTCAATTGATCAAGTAAATCATCTATTCTAAGCAGTGGGTAACGGTTCTTTACCGTAATTTTGTTCAATGCACAAAAGTCCACACACATGCGCCATGTTCCATCCTTCTTTGGCACCAAGACAATAGGTGAACCACATGGTGAGGAAGATGGTATGATGATCCCTTTATTCAAAAACTCTTGAATTTTCTTCTTAATTTCTGCGTTTTCCATCGCTGACATCCTGTACATGCCAATGTTAGGAAGAGGACAATCTTGTTGCAACTGTATCTCATGCTGTATTTCTCTCTTGGGAGGTAATCCCTTTGATTCCTGAAACATCTCATCATATTGGTTAACTACGTCAACCAATTCAGATTTAAAATTTGAATCACAACCTTTAAAAGCTTCATTATCAACATCATTCTTGGGTTTAATCATTAGAAGCACAAAATTATTGCTTGAATTCACTAGTCTTTCAATCTACCCTGCATTAACAAGTGAAAGATTTATTTTCTTGCTATGAGCTCTCACAATATATTCTACTCCATATTTGAATAAATGATATTTTTTTTCATGTCTATGAAAGATAAATTTTCTGTCATAAAGGTACGGGCTGCCCAAAACTATGCCACAGATATGTAATGGCACAACATCAAGCTCTACTTCATCTATGAAATTTGCAGTAATGGAAAATTTCAATTTACACTTTCTAGTAACCCACAATTGTGCATTTTCATGCACCCATCCAAGTGGATATGGTTTATGATGTGGAATGGTTTCCAAGTTTAAAATTTTGACAATGTTTTCAAAGATAATATTGGCTTGAGAGCCGCTACCAAAAATCGTATCAATTTTGTTGTGTTTTAAGATCACCCTTATGTGAAAAAGTTCTATTCTCTACTTTTAATTTGGAGTTTCATTTTGTGACTTTGAAGAACTAGTGCTAGCAATGGATTCTTTTCCTTTTAACCCCATGGTTTTGATTTTAGTTTCATCGCCTGAATCAAATCCCAAATCCTGTTGAGTGGTTGCAATTGTCTTTTGTTTTCCTTAGATGTTGTTTTTCTTTGGTCTCATTTCAAAATGAAGCTTCCAATAATGAGCTTCATCGTGACCCTTCCTGGAACAATGTTTGCATGTAACTTTCTCTCCTTCTTTTTTGATAGACACATTTTTCTTTGCCTTCCCTTTTAAAGCCCTTTCCTTTCCTTTACTCTTAAATGGCTATTTACTACTTTCTTTTGGGGTGTTTTTCCCTCTTGCCTCAAGATGAGTGGCTTGCACAAACACATCATCTAGATTATTGGGATTAAATATTAAGATAATCTGCCTAAAGTAATTGTGTAAACCTCCTATGTACTTCAACAATGTGTCATGTCATTGCAAATCTACACCTAACATCAAAGACATTTTTTCTGAATTCTTGGGTGTAATCTTGCACATTTTGACCTTTAAGTTGTCTAAAGTTCTGCTAATTCATGATGGCTTGCATATAAGCTAGAGGGTAGAATTGTTTTTTTCTTGCAGCAACGAAATCATTCCAAGAAATTGAGATCTTACCGTAATTTTTTATCTCCTCTTGGGTCTTTCATTCCCACCATATTAGTGTTGCACCCTCCATTCTCAAGGAAGCTAACTAAATCTTTATGTCATCCTCTTGAAGGTTTTCAATCCGTCAATAGAACTCCAACTGACAAATCAAATTATCAAGCTTCTCTGAATTCACTTTACCATTATACATAGGGTAACTCAAATTTAACATCAAGTTTTAAAAAGGGTGATTTACTAGTTCTTTTTGAAGTATGATGATGAGTATGAGTAAGGGTTTTGTTAGTGGAAAAGGGTGAAGATGCTTGTGAAGAAGAAAATGAAGAATATGGTGGAGAGAGTGGAGGTTTGTCTCCATTTCCATTAGATCCTCCTGAAGAGCCTTCTCCTTTGGGAGGTTTGAAAATTTCTCCTTGCAACCTAGTATTCCTCTCTTCATAGAGGACCTTTACCATCTGTATCATATCAAAGAAAGCCTTTCTGAAAGTCTTCTCATATTCTGTCATGTTTTTAGGTTCTCTTTCATGAGACATGATTTATGGAGTCTCAATTGCAACTCGAGGCTGAACTGGTGTTGGAGATTGTGGCAACCTTGCTCTCCTTCCCCTTGACCCAACTTCAGGACTTCCAACCAGCTTCCCTTCTCCTCTTTTGAGTTTTAACCTTGTAAGCATGACATAAACTTGCAAACAATTAAATCCTTCTTTCACAAAGAAAACATAGAGCTCTGATACCAAAATGATCTGATTTAGAATATTAGATTGTTGTACTAAGATCTTCTTAAGATTAGAAACAAAATGGTTTCACTGTGCTTAAGAATTCATGAATTTTTGCAAGTGAAATGATGAGTTTTTATGTTAATTTTATGACCAATTTAACATAAATAAGAGACTGAACAACAACATAAACATGTACAGAACATCATCAAAAACACATTACAACAGGAACATGATAAAGGAGTTCCCCCCTCTTGGTTTACGTCTCCTTGGTCCAGCGTGCAATGGCTTAGACCTATCTATTATGCTAAAAAGTGTAAAAATATGTGTTTACAATGCTCAAATCCGTATGAAACCTCTTCCTATGAGTCCAGAATATCAAAAAATGGCTATCTAGCCTCTCTTTTTTTTTCCAATTTGGTCAAAAACTGAAAAAGTTATGACTTCTCCTAGTTTTTCCAATATTCGCTCGTCAAATTGTACCATTTCCGGCATGATCCTACAATTTCGCTCCAAAAAGTGCTAACTAGGCGAAAATTTTGCTACGCGACAGCCATAAACTATCGGCACCGACAGCTCCATCACAAATCACAATCGGCGGGAACTGACGAGTCTTATGGTTTGTGAATGCAGCATGGGTGATATGCGATTGCGATAAGCGGCGGACCTAGCAGAACTATCAACTGCAGTATAATTGTATCGCATTCAAAATATATCGCAATCGGCGGAGATAGGGTAATACATATAACGAGACTTTTCACTTTGCGATATCACAATCGAAACCTGATCCTGTTGGGGCCGGTTCTATAACACTTCCCTTCTGCGATGTGCAATTGCAATCATCACATCACAACCCGGACTTGCTCTGGTGCTGACTCTTTAATGCCTTCCCTATTGTGATGTGTGATTGCGACTATCGCATCGCACCTTGGCTTGTTCTGGGGCTAATTATTTAACATCAACCCGCATTTGATATGTGATTTGCGAAATGCGGGGCCAATTGCGGCCTACGACTTGGTGCTTTCCCATTCGCTGAAGAGTCTTGCCACATCATATTTTCCTGCCATTTGTCAAAGTCAAACCTAAACTTTGAATTGCTCTAACTTCTTCATATGAGCTCGGATTCGAGTGTCATTTGCACCATTGGAATCAGGATGATGAGCACTTCAATCTGAAGCTAAGTTTATCGAGATTCTACCACTTTGAGTTTGAACCTAATTTTGAGCACTTGATCAATAAGAGACAAGAATCTACTTCTACTCTTTACAATGGAATCCCATATAGATTGATGAAAATAATAATTGAAAAGAGGAAGAACATCAATGGCACATAACACAATAAGTATTTGGGAAAAGTCACATCTCAAAACCCCACTATCTGTATTGCATTAAATTAGAAATCCAAGATGATAATACAATGCTTATTCTTACAAGAACAATCTCAGCACTCAATAAAACCAATAATCCAACTCACAAGCAAACCCTTGGCCAACACTTAGCCAATTCTGCAGCTCCTCAAGTCTTTATTTCCTTACGCAATTCCTATGGTTGATTAGCCTATCTTCAAGGAAAATTAGTGCATCAAAAACTGCACAATCCCTTCAAGGTTCAGTTCCTGATTGCATGCACTATCTGTACAACTTAGAAAATTATACAACAAATAATACACTGTCTCTACACTCTAATCTCAACTAGGTCTTTCTCAAAATCGACATGCATGAGTTTCTGATGAGGGAATCTTTAGTTAACTAGAGTAGCACTAGTTAATGCATTAGTGCACTGATTGTTAGCTCACTATTAGTTCCTCAAACAGTTTGAAACTAATTACAACTCACAATTAACTCATCATAGACCCCTATAATATAGGGAAAATATATACATGACTTCAGAAAGACTTCCAACTTGAAATTCTCAAGTTAACTAAGTCAACTCACTCTAGTTAACTATTATAAGTTGTTATGAGAATAGAATTTGATTTTAATTTTTAGTTTAATTCAAGGACAAGTTAAATTGGAATTTCTGGATTCTATTTTTATCATTTCTTATTGCTATTTTCAACAAATGATTGCCCCGAACTCCTAGAAACTCATCATGAGCCGTGTGGCTTAAGTGCAGCACTTCATTGCACCTTCAGAGAGGTTTATCAAGTTGAGCTTTGATGGAGCTTCAAAATGCAACCCGGGTCCTATGGGTTTTGGAGGGCTCTTTCAAGATTTTAGGGCGAAAGAACATCAAATATATGCTGACCACTGTGGCTATGCGAATAATAATGAAGCAGAATTTGCAGTTGTTCGAAAAGGCTTGCTTATGGCTACTAAATTGGGGTATAAGAAGCTAGTGGTGGAAGGAGACTCCAAATTAGTAATTAACACAGCTAAAAGGTTGAGTCAAGGGGCTAAATGGGACAAGCTTAGTTTCTAGATTGATTCAGGAGATAGGTGAACTTCTCCAAAATTTCGACTATGTTATCAACACCCATGTCAGAAGAGATGGAAATAAAGCAACATATTTCCTTGCAAATTGGGGTTATTCACATTGAAACGATGCTCTAGAGTTGACTTGGCCTACTCAATCCCCATAAGGTAGGTTTAACTCCCTAGAAAACATCTTAGAGAAAGACAGGAGACATAGTTTACAGAGCCTCCTGAACTCTGAATAGATTCCCCGATCAGGGTCCAAGGTGGACAACAATTCCATTATCACAGATTAATGACAATGCCTTTGGTGTACAAACCTGCCACCCTCCACATGCTTGAGGTATATGGTGTCGTGGCTCCGTGCATTCATGGTGTAAATACTCTTGTAGGAGGTGACATCGGTATATAGTGTTTTGGTATTGGTATTTGGTTAGTTTCTCTGTGAAAGAAGTTGGTAAGTGTTATCTTCATGGTAGAGGAGTGTAGAAGGGTGCTGTTGAGCTTTGTGGAATGATGCGGATTTAGGCGAGGTGGCAGGCTAGTCTTTTCTCTGTGTGGGTAAACTGGTATGTGATTCACCATTCCTTTCTCTCCTCCATGCAACGGTTTATCTGTTTGATGGAATTGGGACTATATGGTTTTGAATTTCCAGGTTTGTGATAAAGAGAGGCTTCATGCATCTACATTCGTGTTTGCATGCTCAAACGTGTCTATCTGCCTGACATGGTCTCTGTGTCTGTTTTGTTCGAGATTATCTTGTCCAGGATGGGGTTATATGGGGTATCTGTCTCTAGGGTCGGTTCCTGGGACATCCTTGTGGCTCGGACTGGCATCACTGGGACTTGGGGATGGCTAGTTTACAATTTCACTCTTAGGTTTTGTCTTTACAAATTTTCTAGGGATGGGTTGGGGATTTTTCTTTGTTTGTTCTAGAGTCGAATTGTTTTCTGGAGGGTTTTATGTGGGTTCCATGACCTCTTCCCCTGTGGGAGTCTTCTTGGGCGTACGTTTGTGGCTCTGTAATGGTTTGGGTATTAGGTTTGTCCCTATGGTATAAGCTCTGATATTTTCACCATTTTATTCTCTGACTGTTATGTTAATGAGCTCTGGGTTGTGGTGGTTGTATCTCTATTTGGGTTGTTTGGTAAGGAAGGTATGCAATGGAAGAGAAGGGAGGAAGTACCTTAGGTTCTTTATTGAAAATTATTATTTCATGCTTCTTTTTTGGCAGGTGTGCGGGGTGGTAGTGTCACTTGGAAGCTGAGAGCTTTTGGGCTAAGACTACCACCTATGAAAGCAATTCGATTTACCAATTTCTCTATTAAAAACTGTAAGCACATGACAATGGATCGGTCGGCAATTGCAAAGGCATGAAGCCCAACCTTGAGGGGTTGAGGCAGAAGAACCAGGGGAGCCGAGACGGCAGGGCAACCCAACTCCTCTGGGGCAGAACAAGGGGCTAAAAATGAGTTGCCAACATCTTAAATGATGCGGCTACAACTTATCATGAAAGAATGAATGAGAAAATATTGTAGTTAATTGAGGAATGGGAAGCAAACTTGAACTATTACGCTAGCTCGATAGCTAGTGTCAGGCTGACTCAATGGATATTGAGGTGGAGAACTGGCGGGTTATGGTGTCAAATCCAGGGCACACTAGTGGTCACATACTCAGTGCAAACAGACCTGATTCTTGTATTAGTCCATAAAGAGTATCTTGGGAAATGCTTTGGAGCAGGTATCTGTGGGCATGATAACAATGGTACGAGACTTTCCTAACTATAAACAAGAATTTCAGAAGCTCGAGGTTCAGATGCAAAAACAAGATAGCCGCCTTCGAAAAATAAACGTTGTGAGGACGCTGGAGGGTGAGGGCGACTTCCCAGAAATTCGAGAGAGGCCTTTGCCACTTATGTTACATGGTCTGTGTTTGTTAGACCAATTAAACGATTCTTTCCTTTTTTCTGGTAGCATTTCTAGGCCTGCCTTTAGCGAATGTAGGTGATTGCATTTATTCCGTTAAAGCACTGCTCGAAGTGGGGGCGGTAACTGCAAAAAATTTGACAGTAGACAGTTCAGTTCTGTGAAGTAATTTGTATTATAATGTCCAGGAAATTAGTTTGACTTCAAGTGTTTAGTTGGCATGTAAACTCGTCGAACTTGTACCCGTCTGGGGTGCTTCCAGTGAACGTGTTGTTAATATATGGTTGCGCTTCTTGAAAAATGAATGTCAATCCAATCTATGGCCATCCATTCTTCCATGTCCCTAATAACCCATGGTTTACATTTCCAATAGGGTTGAAGGCCTCCATGCTCATGCTTACCACTTACGGTTAGTGCGGTGTGTTTCATAATTTCTGCTTTAAATTTCTCAGATTTTTGGAGTGGGGATATGGCCTACATGTTCATACTTACCTCTTACACTTAGTACAAGGCGTTTTTAACTTTACAATTAAATGCCTCATTTTCCAAGGAGTAGGATTATAGACTCCATGTTCATGCTTTCCATTTGGTGCCACGGATTTCGTGATTCACGTTTTAAAGGTGCTTTCTTTTAATAAATTAATAATATGGTGATTTTTTCCCTAATTAAATTATTAGGTGGATAAATTACATAGATGCTGAGCATTTTTATATATTAGGTGGATAAATTATACATATTCTGAGTATTTCTATAAATAATTAATAAATAATAGTTTCGCAGTTTTTAGATTACTGAATTGAAGATTTTTATAGTTTAGGTCATAAATTGTGGCTCATAAGGAAGATAAATATAATTTTATTTAATATTAAATATTGGTTTGATGTTTATTATAAATATTTAGTAAAATAATAACTAAATGAATTTTATTTAATAAAAAAATAAAATTTTAATAATTTGATTTGATTTTTTTTAAGAATATATATTTTTGAAATTTTTGTAGATAATTTTTTAGAAAAATAAAATAAATATATAGATAGACATGTTGATTTTGGAATATCTCCATGAAATATTCTAGCATAGAATTTAATTTTCAAAGTAGTTATCTTATTTTTTGTTTTAATCAAATTAATTAATTAAAAAATATCATGTTAGGCTCAGAATTTTGTGATTCATATTATTTTTTGTTTTAATTAAATTGATTAATTAAAAAAATATCATGTTAGATCTCAGACTTTTGTGATCTATATTAAGGATGAACCACATTAGATGGTTTTAAATGTGGACTAAATGTTAATGATGTTATTAAAAACAATCTCATTAAAAAAATATCATATAAATAAATGTCATATGAAACAAAGCCCATTCACATACTATGAATGCCCATCCTAAAGTGGAGGTAAATCTCTACAGTTAAAAATTCATGTTCTACATTTTTGTAAAATGTATTAATGTTTGACATGTATATTTTTATAATAAATAAAATAATGATTTAAAATATAATTATAATTTAATTAGTTTTTATGGTTTTTCTAATTTTAACACTTTGGGTTTGAGATATATAATATAATTATAGTGATTAGGAAAATCGTTTCTTTTCAAATCCACTTAAAATAGGGATATGTTAACCCCTTGTTATAAAGCTTGAATACTAAGTGCTTCACTCCTCCATCAATACGGAACCCAATATTATTCACAAAATCAATTAAACCTAGAACTTGTCTATATGACGTTCTACTTGTAATTCATAATATTTAACCACTCAAACTAATGCATTCTCTAATTTAAATAAAAAATATAATTATTATTTTTTAATAATATATATTATATTAAAATATCTAAATAATTAATTTAAATTTATAAAATTATAAAATTATTTATATTAATTAATTTATTTTTTAATAATATTATTAAAATAATATAAAATATTATAATTATAATTATGATTTCAATTTATCATTTATCTATTTTTCAAATTTGTTTGGACTATACCGTAATCAACATCAAAATTTGCACTTAATTCATAAATAATATTTCAAAAATAATATAAAATAAAAAGTGTAAATATTATATTATTAACATTTTTAAATGATTATTATTATTCTTATATAATTATATTTTATTGTGTTTTTTAATTATTGAAATTAATTTTTTAAATATATAAATATTTAATATTTCTTACTACTAGGTATAAAAGTGAAATTGGATAAAGATATTAACAAAACATATTGAATAAAAATATTAACAAAATACATTATTACATATGAAGGTGAAAGTGAAAGTGAAGGTATAGGTGGAGAGAAATATTGAGCGAATAAAAATTACAGTAATATGTTTTTGACTAATATTTCCATCCACACACCCCATGGAAAATTTTAGGGGCTAATATTCGCAAGTGGGCTAATTTTCCATGATTTTTCCAAAAAAAAATCGTCAATTTCAATTTTTTTATAAAAATGATTCACCCAAATTTTACAATATAAAATTATTTTACCTTAAAAATTGTCAACTTAAAAGATATATTAAATCATTATAAATTTGAATAATTTTACAAATACATCGAGAAACATTTTATAATTTGCATATTAGGGACTAGAGAGATTCACCGATGTTTTTAAATTTCAAGATAATTTTCCATCCTTAAAATTTTCCCTGCCTTACCCTCATTCTTAGCATTATATAGAATGTTTTGCCCAATATTTCCCCAACCCCAACTCCCACTTCTAGAATGTTTTGCCCAATATATCTCCCAACCTCAACAATAACCTCAATATATTTTAGAATGGGGTTGGGAAAAATATTGGGAAAACTGTACTTGAGGGTGGGGATGAAGGGAAATATTGAGCAAAAATTGTGTTTGAAGGTAGTGATAGTATATTTTGAAAATAAAATGCCAAGTACCCCCCACATATTTTAGTCAATATTTCCCACCACCACTCTCAAATATATTTTTCTCAATATTTTCCTCGACAGGTATCTTTTAATATATCATAGTGAGAATGGTAGTAAAAGAAAAACTGAGAAAAACATATTATAATAATGTATGTCACTCATATATTCTATCATTCTTTAAACTTTACATTAAGAGTGGGAGTGTGGATAAAATGAATATTGGGAAAAACACATTATTACAATGTTTTTTTCCAATATTTTTCTCTACCTTTAGATATTTTATAATTAAAAAAAAAAAAATTAAGTTAAAAAAAAAAAAATTAAAAACAAATCTTTTATATCATAATTCCTGAAAGTATGGAAAAAAATTATTGAACCAAATTTAGGGTAAGAGTGACCATAAATATTGAAAAAACATATTATTATAAAATGCATTATCACATATTATTATTGATATGTAAAATCGTAAAACTTATACCAGTTTAAGATGTTTTTAATAAACGTGTTGTTAATTGAACTTAAAAACTCATTCTACAGCCCAATATAATGCGCAATCTTATTTTTCCGTCATTAAAATTAAAATTTGTAATATTTCAATTCCATCTATCCATTCTTCCATGTCCCTAATAATATATTGTCGTCAATCGCCAATATTAATGTGGAATTAGCCGTGGATTGAATCTGAGCATTGAGTCCTTCTTTACTGTATAACCGATCGCTTACATTTCCAATTGGGTTGACGACCTTCATGCTCATGCTTACCACTTACGGTTAGTGCTATGTGTTTCATAATTTTCATAGTTTCAAACTGATGGCCTTCCCACTGAGAATCATGTTCCTCCTTTGAAATACATGCATTCGATGCAAACTTCTCCTTGGAAACGGTCCACTTTTCCAAGTTAAGTCCATCTAAGTGAACTACAACAATGAGTTCCAATATAAGTAATAAAAAGAAAATAAATGGCCATTCTTTACCTCCACGATTCCAAATTCCACATCTGGAAGAATGCATTCGCCATCTCTTTTGCTTATTGGCGTCAACACATCAAATGGTCTACAATGGCCGCAATTTTTTTTGGCTTTTTTGTCCACTTTCGCTTCTTGATTCCATCATCCTCCAGTATTAACATGTTGCTCATGTCACGGTTTGAGAATGAAGGCTAATCGTGAACCTCTTGCTCAAGCGTGGACCTTCCAAAATCCTGCCACATCTTGTCACAAGAAACACCATTAATCTTGAAAAACACTCATGCAAGAATATAACTTGACGGCCTCTTCCTTTTGCTTCTTCAAAGCAACAAATGTCACATCATGTCAACATCACCATGTAATCTTACATCTTGGTGTATAAACTATTGAGTAAACAAAAGGTGACAAAACATGCTTCTTCAAACAACTAAATTTCAAGTCAAGCAAAAGCATGTACAACAACTTGACGATTTACCACAAGAATTCCACATTCTCATGAAACAATTCGTCACATCTCCCTTTCATCTTTTGAGACAAAATAAACTCTTCCAAGTCGATATAACATACATGTAAAAATCAACCGACCACATAAGCCAACACTCATGCATGTGAAAATGATAAACATTCTCAAGTTGACAACATACATGTTAACAAAGAAATCAACCAAAAAAATTCAATCACTCATGCATGTTCAAATGATCAACTTTATCAACTCCCTCACGTGTACAATCACAAGTACACGAATCCCATTGGTATGTACGAATACTTAAAGAGCTGAAATGAAAAAAATTGTTTCAATAAAGTGATTCAACGTACTCCACTTTCAAACACCTTCCTAGTGTAAACATGCAAGTTCAAGAATGCAACATGCATGAAAATTTGTAGTTTCAAATTTCCATCTTTGCTGCAACTAAGTGAGTCAACATAACTCTACTTTTCCAAAACCTTTATTCATGCAATATGCAGCATACTTTCAGGAGAAAATAAATGCAGGCAAATAGCAAGGACATGCATCAATAAGGTAAGTTTTGCATCAATTATCAAAAGAAATGCAAGGCATTAATTGGTTAAGAAATCTAACCATCTCTTTCCAAAACATTTCAATGGTGCTTCTTTCATTTGCACTTCATCATGTGTATCATCCTGACCCACATCAATTATGGAATCCTCTTTTCCATTCTTGCCAAAATCTCTCTCCACCTTCTTCAAATGTCGTGGATGACTTTTTGGATGCAAAGTCCAACACTTGTCTACAAGATGACCCTACTTATGGAAATGAGTGAAAAATAATTGCATCTTCTTTTCAACATCGTTTCCATTATCCAATGGACCTTTGGCTTTTTGTGTCTTTTTTTTTGAAAGTTTCCTGTGTATGGCTATCCTCTTCCAACACATCGAAATAGTATGGTTGTTCAAACCACAAAAGGAACATGGAAATTTTCTCCAAATCTTATGTGAAGATTTACCATGTTTATCATAATCAAAAGAAACCTGATTAAAGGCAGATTTATACCTTACACATTCACCTTTGTCACCTTCTTGAGGAGGTGAATTTGATGAGGTGGTGGCTCTCTTTAGAATACCAACAATGGTTTCAATGACCTTAGATCTTTCAACATCCTCTTGTTTACCATTTCCACTAGTTGCATGCTTATGACCATCTTCTTGCAAGGTGAGTATAAAACTTTTGCATTCCTCATGAACACAAACTTCACAAGCTTGAGGTAATGAACATGTAATGAAAGTGATTCTTGGAACACCTTCATGTGCCTCCTTGGCTTTGGAGCATTCTCCATCATGTTTTCCATAACCAAGACCCAAATACCTAGGCCTTTCCTCAACAACAATTGGCTCAACTATGCCTTGTGCATGTTTGCCTAATCCTTTACTTTCATAAACCATCTTCATCAATAATTTGGACCCTATTCCTCTAGTGTGTCTTTCAAAAGCACTAAAACATTCATTTTGAGAGGAAATTTAAGATAAAATTGAATTTCATACATCATTTTCATGCACATACTTGGCTAGGGTTTCCTTGGAATTATGGAATTGAATTTCCATCTCATGCATATTTTCAAGAAGCTCTTGCTTCTCCTCCTTCGTGCCCATCAAATCCTCTTGAAGTATAGTATTATCCTTCCTATTTTCTTTCATCTCTTGCACCATATCTCTCATGATGATAAGATCTTGCAACATCTCTAAATCAAAGAGTCTTGCTAAGGAAGATGGATTATAAAAATCACTTGTTGAAGTTGTCATCACACTTGTAATGCATCAAAAATCTCATAATGCTTCAAAAAAATTCTCAACAAAGAAGCATATTAGACAATATCCCTTCTTTAGCTTACACACATAAACTTTCACACAATTAAATTCTCCTTACACAAATGCAAAACCAATAGCTAATTTTCTAGCTAACGTTGGCAAACCATCTTAGGGTTAAAATGAGCTAGCAAGTCCTCTAAAATCTCTCTCATTAGCATTAAAAAATGTGTTTAGGATCATCTCAAATTAACCAAAATGTGAGGAATTATGTGTCGAGTGTTGAGTGTATTTTATGAGGTGAATTAGCTATTTAAAACACATATAAAGCAAGTAAATTGCAGAGAAGTAAAACACAGTAACTCATAATACAAAGTTGATAAAGGATGTCACCCTTCCTAAGCTACATCTCCTTAGACCTACTTAAATGGCTAGATCCTCTTTGGATTAATGGTCAATTATATGATTACATGCACCTACAGCTCTCCAATGGATTTTCAACATGCTCCATTAGATTCAGAAGACCCAAAAACCCCAAAAATTTCTATCTAAGCTCTACAATTGGACTTCATCTGATCTAGGCTTGACCTCCTCTCCTGGTGGCCCTAGGCTTCCTTAAAATTAAACATAGAAAAATCACATACATAAGTGTCTTTCTGCCTTTGCAACTTATTCCATTGTGTTCATATCATCCAAATCATCTAGTAATGACTCTTTTTGAGCCAGAACTGATCGAATTTAGCAAAATTTATGGTCTCTTAAGTTTTCCTTAGGAAAACTCAACCAAATCTGGAGAAACTCCAGTTAACCCCACCAAATTTGG
This sequence comes from Pinus tabuliformis, assembly GCA_031772625.1. NCBI lineage: Eukaryota > Viridiplantae > Streptophyta > Pinopsida > Pinales > Pinaceae > Pinus > Pinus tabuliformis. The sequence continues at coordinate 878,112,784 of CM062806.1, read as the reverse complement.
AGCAGTACCGAATTTTTCGGACCTGCTAAAACCACTGCCAACTGTCGATAGCACCCTCCTGTTTAGAGCTGGGTCATATGGCGCTCATGGAACCAGAGTTGTTCCCCTTGGGCTGACCCCTTACCTCCAAACCTTTGGCGCTTAAGATTTAAATATAAATGAAAACATTTATGGTTAAGTCCAATGGTGGTGGCATAGTGGTAAGGCATGGGGATTGTATGGGAGAGGTTGCGGGTTCAACTCCACCGACCTCCCAAATAAATTTTTCACTGCACGCCAATTCTGATACACCCTTGGGGAGGGACAAGTGGTGGCCTCCAGGCTTGCCACATGTCCTCTTCTCATTAGACCTTCCCCGTCCAATAAAAAAAAAATGCCAACTCATCAAACTATAGACCAATCAAAAAGCACCGCTTGGAATGAACTCACTGGTTGTTGACCAAACTTTTGACCTCCACAGTCATCTACCACGTCAGCACTACAGACTTCTAATTGGGCAGTGAGTGTATTTTTGTTTTACAAAATTCTGATGTTTGGCAAAGTAGACATAAGTATATATCTTTCTCATACAAACTCTGTTTTGAGTGAAATGAGTTGCGTTGGGATCGTATCACTGAGATGGACATGGTTGTTCAATTTTTGAGCGATTATGAGCACTTTGATTTTTGAGCAAATTTTTGCCCCTAATCTAGATTCCAATCACAACCATCTTCCCTTCTTCTATTTTGAGTTTTAACCTTGTAAGCATGCGTAAACAATTAAATCCTTGTTTCACAAAGAAAACCTAGAGCTTTGATACCAAAATGATCTGATTTAGAATATTTTATTGTTGTGCTAAGATCCTCCTCAGATTAGAAACAGAGTTCCTTCATCGTGCTTAAGGATTCATGAATTTTTGCAAGTGAAATGATGGGTTTTTATGTTAATTTTATGAGCAATTTAACATAAATAAGATACTGAACAAAAGCATAAACATGTACAGAACATCATCAAAAACACATTACAATAGGAACATGCTAAAGGAGTTCACCCCTCCTCGGCTACATCTCCTTGGTCCGACTCCTAATGGCTTGGGCCTCTTTATTATGCTCAAAAGCGTAAAAATATGTATTTACAATGCTCAAATGCATCTGAAACCTACTCCTATGAGTCCAGAATATCCAAAAATGGTTATCTAGCCTATCTTTTTTCCCAATTTGGTCAAGAACTAAAGAAGTTATGACCTCTCCTACTTTTCTCGATATTCGCTCCACAAATTGCACCATTTCCAGCATGATCCTACAATTTCACTCCAAAAAGCACTAACTGGGTAAATATTTTGCTGCGTGGCGGCCATAAACTATCGGCACTGACAGCTCCATCGCAAATCGCAATCGGCGGAAACTGGTGGGTCTTATGGTTTGTGAATGCGGTGTGGACAATATGTGATTGCGATAAGTGGCAGACCCACCAAAACTATCAATTATAGCATAATTGTATCACATCCGAATATATCGTAATCGGCGGAGCCAGACTAATACATATAATGGGACTTTGCACTTTGTGATATGAGATTGCGATATCGCAATCGCAACATGATCCTGTCAGGGTTGATTCTATAACACTCCCCTTCTGCAATGCGCGATTGCAATCATCACATCGCAACCCTGACTTGCTATGGGGCTCACTCTTTAATGCCTTCCTTGTTACGATGTGCGATTGCAACTATCGCATTGCACCCTGGCTTTCTCTGGGGTTAAGTATTTAATGTCAACCGGCCTTTGATATGCGATTTTCGAAATGTGGGGCCAATAATGGCCTGCCACTTGGCGCTTCCCCATTCGCTAAAGAGTCTTGCCACGTCATCTTCTCCTATCGTCTGTCCAAGTCAAACATGAACTTTGACTTGCTCTAACTTCTTCATATGAGCTCAGATTCGTTCACACTATTGGAATCAAGATGCTAAGCACTTTGATCTAAAGTTAAGCTTATCTACATTCTACCACTTTGAATTTGAGCCTAATTTTGAGCACCTGATCAACAAGAGATAAGAATCTACTTCTACTCTTTACAACAGAAGCCCATAAAGATTGATAAAAACAATAATCGACAAGAGGAAGAACATTAATGGAACATAACAAAATAAGTATCCGGGGAAAGGCACAACTCAAAACCCCACTATCTGTATTGCATTAAATCAGAAATCCAAGATGATAATACAATGCTTGTTCTCACAAGAATAATCCTAGCACTCAGTAAAATCAATTTCCAACTCACAAGAAAACTCTTGGCCAGCACTTAGCAAATTCTACAGCTCTCCAAGTCCCTATTTTCTTGCGCAATTCCTATGACTAATTAGCCTATCTTAAAGGGAAATCAGTGCATCCAAAACTGCGCTATCCCTTCAAGGTTCAATTCTTGATTGCATGCACCATATGTACAACTCAGAAAATTATGCAACAAATAGTACAATGTCTGTGCACTCTAGTCTCAACTAGGTCTTTCTCGAAACTGATATGCATGAGTTTTTGATGAGGGAATCTTCAATTAACTGGAGTAGCACTAGTTAATGCATTAGTGCACCAACTGACTGTTAACTCACTATTAGTTCGTCAAATTGTTTGGAACTAATTTAAGTGGACTTAACTTAGTAAATTGAGTTATCTAATTACAACTCACAATTAACTCATCTCGGACCCCTATAATATAGGAAGAATATATACATGACTTCAGAAAGACTTCCAACTCGAAATCCTAAGTTAACTAATTCAACTCACTCCAGTTAACTATTATAAGTGAGAAGGGGTTACACTAGGAAATTCAACTGAGTTAGAAGCTTCACGGATGCCTGAGCACCTGCCGCCATCTCTGAACCCTACGACCTGCTCGTTCTTGACAGAGCACGACAAGCCGCCAGTCCTTTACTGAAGGCTTTCCATGGTACCGCCCGCAGGAGGGGCGGGCTCTGCCCCCCCTCCTTTGAAGGACTCTACCGCAGGTGGAAAAAAGAATAGCATGCCGCTGTCTCCTCCGGACACAAATGGTGAAAACGAACAAGAAGTACCGAAGACCACCGATCAGGAGGCTCCTGCAGATCAGACTACCGCCACAGACCCAGCAAATGAAAAGGGCCAAAACGCCTCTTCGTCACAGCCAAAGGCGACCTCGGCTACATGCATTCCCAAATCGATAGAGCGCATCAGGATAGAACTGCCTAGTCATCGAATCAATGGCGAAATACAGTACATGCAGGACCATGCACTGATAGGAAAATTTTTGGGCTTCTAGCCGACAGAAAGAGCCCTGAATGGTTGGATCGAATCAAAGTGGAAACCAAAGGGAAAAGTCACTCTGCAACTGGGTCCAAAAGGCTTCTTCACAGCCATCTTTAACTGCCTGGAGGACAAAACCAAGGTATTTGAGGGAGGCCCATACTTTTTCAACTCATCAGGACTGTACCTCACAGAATGGAAGCCACGTTTTGACCCGAACAAAGAAGATTTCAGCTGGGCTCCAGTTTGGATCAGAATGTACGGGCTCCCTGTGGAATATTAGAAGGAAGAAACGCTTGCAGACATTGGAAACCGATTGGGAACCTTCATCAAAGTTGCTGAGGAAACAAAGAAGCGCAAATATACCTCCTATGCACGGATCTGCGTCAAGATGCACCTTGCCAAGACACTGGCAGAATCGGTAAGTCTCTTTCACGAAGATTTTGAATGGGAACAAACCCTTGATTATGAACACATCCCTTTTCGCTGCCGCAAGTGCCATGCACATGGACACCTGTTTAGGGACTGCCCTCTTAATCATCAAACCAAAGCCTTTTCATCAGAAACTCAGACTGATTCAAAAGGTTTTACCATCATTCCCAACTGCCGCCAGCACACTAAGAAGAATCAGGCTGCCCCTGATATCCCCACCAGATTAGACTATCGAAACAAGTTTTCGCCTCTTGCCAACCAAGATCCTTCCAATGGAGAGCCTTTAGACTCTGATTCTCAGCCATCTTCATCCCTTAAACCCCAAGCTCCTAAGCCTTCAGTTAAACTCAGCGTTGTTCAAACTCCCCTCTCTCCTTTTGAAGATAATCCTAAGGCAGTAACTGATCCCAATGATTCATCCGCTGACAAAGGGAAATCAAAATTAGATCCCAAGCAAATGGCATCTGACATGGATATGGATGCAGCATTAGCACTAAGCTTACAAAACACCCCAGCGGAAGATGAACAAAATGCTCCTAGCAACATGGAACGGGATCTGGAGAACATCATCCTCGAAGGAATAGACATCTTAAAACTTGAAGCAGCTTGCAAGCAAAAAGAATACAATACTATTCCTCCCTGGCAAATAGAACGACTGGAAGGAGTCCTAGCCAAGGTATAGCACAACAAGCATCTAGGCATACAGGGAGGAAGTCCATGGGATATCAAAAAGAGTCTCAAAGAAAACAAGAAGAGGGGGCGCAAAACTGACTTGCAGAGGACCATTGCAGTAGGGGAATTGCTTATGGAATCAGGAAGATTCCCTAAGCTGACCAAGTTTTACAAACCTGCATCCTAGTTACCATGAAGCTTATCTCCTGGAATGTGAGAGGACTCAACAGCCCCTCAAAAATTAGGATGATTAAGAACTTGATACAACAAGAAAAACCCTCTATAGTTTTTCTTCAAGAAACCAAAAACAGCACAATAGCCATGGACAAAGTAAGAAATAAGATCTGGGCGGGTAGTAGCTCAATGTCAGTAGACTCTTCAGGGGCTTCTGGAGGACTAGCTATTCGGTGGAATCCACAGATTCTCAATCTTTATGACTTCCATGCCAACCATTTTCTCATTCAAGCTTCCTTTCATCTCATTGGAACAAACATCCACGGGCACCTTTCCAATGTCTACTTTCCGCAAAGCATTCAGCAGAAATTAGATTTGCTTGACACGATCTCCAGTTTAAATGAACACAGACAGTTCCCGCTCTGGATTAGTGGAGGCAATTTCAACATCATTCAGTCACTGGAGGAGAAAACAGGGGGAAGAACAAGATTAGAAAACAATAGCAAAGGTCTCAGAGACTTCATACAGGACAACCACTTAATGGATATTCCGACCACCAATGGGATTTTCACCTGGACTAACAAGCGCAGTGGGGCCAACCATATTGCCTCTCGGCTAGACAGGTTCCTCCTCTCAGACAATGCAATACATCTAGGAGGAGACTTCAATGCTTCAATTCTGCCCCACGGAGGTTCGGACCACTGGCCCATCGTGCTTCATTGGTCTCGGCCCGGTATAAGAAGCAACAGGCCCTTCCGCTTTGAAGCGTTTTGGTTCACAAATGTAAAGTTCAGGCAGATTGTAGAGGAGGCATGGAAATCTTACAGGCCAAATGCAGGTTCCAAAATGTTTCAATTCCAGCAAAAGTTGAAAAACCTAAAGCAAGTACTCAAGAACTGGAACAAAACTCAGTTTGGCAACATTCATGAGGATCGACAAAGGTTGGAGAAGCAAATGGAAGCACTACAGCAAGATATCATCACAGAAGGACGCACAGAGGAGCAATCCCAACAAGAGCAAATCCTCTGGAATCGATTAGAAGAACGGAGAAAGCAAGAAGAAATACTTTGGCGACAGAAATCACGCATCAGTTGGCTAAAAGAGGGCGAAAAGAACACAAATTTTTTTCATAGAACAGCTCTTCAAAGGCGCATGTATAACAACATCTCATTCATCAACAACCAACAAGGGGAGCGAGTCGAAACCCACGAAGACATGGAAAAAGAATTAACACATTACTTTCAAGACATCCTTAAAGAGCCGGAAGGAAACAGGGAAGCAGAAATCAGAGCCATCACACAGCATATTCCCAGAATAATAACAAATGAGCACAACAACAAACTACTTCAGCCCACCTCCTTGAAGGAAATTGAAGAGGCTATGAATCAGCTCAAGGATGGCAAAGCCCCGGGGCCAGACGGCTTTACTGCCAATTTCTACCATGAATTCTGGGAGTTAATTAAAGAAGAAGTATGGGAGCTGGTGGAAGAATCAAGAAGCATGCACTGGATTCTTCCAGCCCTCAACACCACCTTCATCGCACTAGTTCCAAAATGTGCAGAGCCAAGTAAACCGGAAAGCTTTAGACCCATTGCTTTATGCAATGTCATATACAAGCTTATCTCTAAGGTCATTGCAAATCGGCTAAAACCACTCCTACCCTTACTCATTTCACCGGAACAAACAGGCTATGTTGAAGGGAGGCAGATCATGGATGGCATCGTCTTATCAAATGAGGTGATTTACTCTCTCAAGATACTAAAAAAGCCAGGTATGCTTCTAAAACTAGATCTATCCAAAGCATTTGACAAGCTCAGTTGGAACTATATTCAAAAAGTGCTTATAGCTTTTGGCTTCAGCCATACTTGGACAAGATGGATTTACAATTTGATCTCCTCTCCAAGCTTTTCAGTTTTGTTAAATGGTTCTCCATCTCATCCTTTTCGGCCTTCAAGGGGCATAAGACAAGGGGACCCCCTGTCGCCTTTCCTCTTTGTTCTTATGGCAGAAGGGCTAGGCAGACTGTTAAAGGCCGCCGTCTCTTCTCAAATGCTCAAAGGCATATCTGTTCATGGCCTTCCTCCCCAAACCCACCAACAATTTGTTGACGACACTATGCTCTTTGGCCACCCATCCTCGCAAGAAGCCTCTGTCTTCAAGTCTCTGCTCTCCATATTTTCCAAAGCTTCAGGCACCTCCATCAATGTGTCGAAATCTCAACTATATTTCTTTAATACCCCCCTCTCCACTCAAAGGAACATAGCTCGAATTTTGCAGTTTACTATTTCCAAGCTTCCGTCGACCTACTTAGGGGCACCCCTGGCTGCTGCAGCTATCAAACATTCCTCCTGGTAGTCTCTTCTAGATAAGCTTGAATCCAAACTCTCCCTTTGGACCTTCCGAGCTCTCAATATCGCCAGCAGGCTTGTCCTGATCAAAGCGGTCCTTCAAGCCATGCCATTGTATCTCTTTTCTATATTGGCCGCACCCAAATGGGTTCTTAAATCTATCCGCAATCTCCAGCGCAACTTCCTCTGGGGGTCTACCAGCCTGAACAGAAAATGGGCGCTTGTAAATTGGAAAGATGTCTGCAAACCCAAATCTGAAGGGCGACTGGGACTACGAGACCCTTTACAAAGCAACAATAATATGGGGGCTCGCATGTGGTGGAATTGGATCACTAAGCCCAACGTACCATGGGCCAAACTATGGCAAGCAAAATATGCACCAGGCAGCCAATGGAATGATTTAATCAGAATCAACTCCACTACTCAGGGATCACCCATGTGGAACGCAGCCAAACCTCACAGCAAATTCATTCAAGAGCATAGCTTCTGGGAGATTCATTCCGGTACTACAGCAAGATTTTGGGAGGACTCGTGGCAGCAGCTCCCCAAGATAGCCACAGTTTTTCACAAGCCTCTCTGGCAAGAGCAGATGCAGCATGCACACCTCACTCAAGTCAATCAATTTTGGCAACATTCTGCAAACACTGACTTCAGAACCTGGAAGAAAGCCAATCTCTGGCAAAGTAATTGGCAAGGGGAGACATATGAGGACATAGAGCGAGAACTATCATTCAGGAAAATTCGATACTCCACTCTACAGGATCGCCTCAGATGGGGCCATCAGCATAAAGGCACATTCACCACTAAAGAAGCCCATCAACTCAGATACAATGGAGACCAGCTCAACAAGGACCAGATCTGGGAAAAGATATGGCAACCAGGAATTTGGCCCAAAATCTCCACTTTCTTATGGCTGCTTAGTAAAATAAGAGTACTCACTTGGGACAACCTGATTAAGCGTGGATTCGCGGGGCCTTCAAGATGTCCGAACTACAACATTAACTCTGAGACAATTGGACATCTCATGGAAACCTGCCCGCTCGCTGAGCAAATTTGGAGGAAAGTTGAGAGCTGTAACAGGAGATCAGAGGCCAGAACAGAAGACATAACTGAAAACTTAAGGAAATGGGCTCCCTCCCCCTTCAAAAGTCAGCTTCTCAACTTTCTGTGGAGACTCTTACCAGGATTCATATACTGGATTCTCTGGAAAGAAAGAAACCATAGGATCTTCAACAACTCCTCTCGGCCCACTGAAGCCTTATGGTTAATCCTTAACAAACAACTGCAAGAAACTATGGCCCTCAAATCCTGGACAGATGCGGATATGCCAGACTCCCCTTTAGAATGCCGGATCCTAAAGTCTTGGAACATAAACCTTTCAGGGATAAAGAAAGAAGGTACCCGTTCCTCCAACAGCAGTGCCTCACCTTCTAGCTGGTCCCCTCCCGCTTATGCTACCTTCAAATTAAACTTCGATGGGGATGCCAAAGGTAATCCAGGGCTCGCAGGTTATGGAGGACTCTTCCGAAATCACACAGGGGAAATAATCCAGATCTTCTATGGTGCGTTGGGTAAAGATACGAATAATGTAGCTGAATTAGAAGGCTTATGGAGAGGCTTATGCCTTGCAGAGCAAAACAATTACTTCCCTTTGGAAGTAGAAGGAGACTCCTTCATCCTTATCAACGCTGCCCAAAGAATCCAGGCAGGGACGCCCGCGGTCAAGGTCGCCACAAGCTGGAGACTATTAAGCAGGATGGAATCTATGGAGGAAAAGCTACAAACTCCCCAAAGTATAACATTCAAGCATGCACGAAGAACAACGAACAAGGTGGCTGATAGATTAGCCAACCAAGGTGCTTCCCAGGATAAACCTTACTTTGTAGGCTCTCTGGACAACTCAGAAGATGACAAGCTCATCAATGACTGCATCTCTCTGGCAAAGAATGATTTCAACATCCCGGATGCGGGTGCATAAAGGCTGTGGGAATGGCACGCGCCATCACGTGGGCAGGTGGCATGCCCATGTCGTCCGTTGGTACCACGCGCAGCGGGGCATTAACCCGCTTGAATGCAAGGGAGGGAAGGCATTAATGCCTGTCTATTCAGCTCGAGGGAGAATGTTGGAGTTCGACGCTGTGATGAGGTTTAAACTGTGTAGGCTCGATCGGCAGGAGAGTATGAGTGAGCACAGTAAGGAGACCCTGCTCCGCTCAGACGAAAATGGGAAGGAGGAGCTGAGAGGTGTGCCGCCGGTTTGCAAGCCTGGTGTAGATTCTGGGCGCTGGTGTTGGTTCTTGCCGCTGGTGTTGGTTCTGGGAGCTGGGGTCGGTTCTTGGCGCTGGTGTTGGTTCTTGGAGCTGATATTAATTCTGGTCGCTGTTGAAGTTCAGAGTGCCTGTGTAGGAGGGAGCGCAGAAATGCCGAGAGCAAGACCGCGTATGGGCAGCCGAAGAGGGGGAATTCAGGGCAGGGCCCTCCCGCAGAACGATTACTATTCGCCCTCTTCCTCCCTCGAGGTCACTTCGCTGCCTCAGAGATTTCAGGGCAGCAATGAGGAGGAGGGAGGGCATCATGGCATAGGCCCGAATTCTGAAGAAGGGCAGCGGGAGCCCCCCATGCTCAGGTATCGGCTCCCCTGCCCTCAAGTCAATTCCACTTTGGTTATTTCGATCGAGGTCGAGCCTGGACTCACTCAGAATGTAGAGGATGCGACTCTGCCGGAAGGGCAGCGCTCCAGCAGGGAGAATTCCCCTATTGCGTGCCTTCCGGTTGGAGCTGGAGCAGGCTGGTCGACACATGGACGTGAACCTGGGCCGAGTTGGTATGCGCCTGGTCGTGAACGCGGGCTGGATCTTGAGCGCCCTGCCACCAACTATGACCCGGATGCTGGCCCTTCTACGCATGCTGATTATGCTGGTCCGAGCAGGCCAGCCCGAGAGGGAAGCCCAGATGCGGTCATCCAGCTTTCAGATTCAGAGGACGCGCTCCGCTTTGGGTGTCGAATTGCAGAGGCGCCCCAGACTACTGATGAGGATTGAACTCGTCCCGGTAATCTCTGTAATTTTGATTGGGATCTCGATGTGTATCTCGGCTATGTGGCGGCATTATCTCTGTCAATGTGTCGAATGTAATGTTCAGGTGTCAACTGTAATGGTTCAGGTGTCATTGGTCTTTGTCCAGATGTCTGTTTGTCTTTGTCCGGGCCAGTTCATGGTCCTGGTGTCTTGGTGTTGTTCCAGTCATTTTATGTTATGTAACTGTGTCGGCTACAATTCCAATTTTGAATCCTTTCAATTTTGGATCTGATAACAGGGCAAGGCAAGGGCTAACAGGCAAATCTTCTCAGCCTTGCCCAATGTACTCTATTTTGTATTTTTGATTTGTACGATAATAGATTTAAGCATATTCAGAAAAAAAAAAAACTATTATAAGTGAGAAAATTATGAAACACATAGCACTAACCGTAAGTGGTAAGCATGAGCATGAAGGCCGTCAACCCAATTGGAAATGTAAGCGATCGGTTATACAGTAAAGGACTTAATGCTCAGATTCATGAGTTGTGTGGCTTAAGTGCAACAATTCATTGCACCTTCAAAGGGGTTCATCATGTTGAGCTTTGAAGGAGCCTTGAAAGGCAACCCGGGTCCAATGGGTTTTGGAGGGCTCTTTCGAGACTTTAGGTTGAAAGCTCATCGAATATATGTTGACCACTATGGCTATGTGAGTAATAATGAAGCGAAATTTGTAGCTTTTCAAGAAGGCCTTCTTACGACTATTAAATTGGGGTATAAGAAACCAGTGGTGGAAGGAGACTCCAAATTCGTAATTAACATAGCTAAAAGGTTGAGTCAGGGGGCTAAATGGAACAAGCTTAGACATAACTAGAGAACTATGAGATTATTCCGAAGATAGGTGAACTTCTCCATAATTTCGACTATGTCATCAATACCCATGTCAGAAGAGATGGAAATAAAGCAGCAGATTCCCTTTACAAATTGGGGTTATTCACATCAAAACGACCCTCTAGAGTTGACTTGGCCTACTCAATCCCCAGAAGGTAGGTTTAACTCCCTAGAAGAGACCATAGAGCAAGACAAGAGACATAGTTTACAGAGCTACAGAAATCTGAATAGATCCCTCGATCAGTGTGCGAGCTGGACAACAATTCCATTATTACAAATTAATGACGATGCCCTTGGGGTAGAAACCCACCACCCTCCACATGCTTGGGGGATATGGTGTGGTGGCTCCATGCATGCATGGTGTAAATGCCCCTGTAGGAGGTGACAATGGTATATAGTGTTTTGGTTTTGGCATTTGGTTAGTTTCTCCGTGAAAGAAGTTGGTAAGTGTTATGTTCATTGTAGAGGAGTGTATAAGGATGGTGCTAAGATCTATGGAACAATGCGGATTCGGGCGAGGTGGCAGGCTAGTATTCTCCCTGCGTGGGTAAATTGGTATGTGATTCACCATTCCTTTCTATCCTCCATGCAACGGTTTATCTGTTTGAGGGAATTGAGACTATATGGTTTTGAATTTTTGGGGTTTGTGAGAAAGAGAGGCTCCATGCATCTACATACGTGTGTTTTCCTCTTGAAACAGGTCCATCTTCCCGACATGGTCTCTATGTTTGTTCTGTTCGAGATTATATTATCCAGGATGAGGTTATATGGGGTATCTGTCTCTACGATCGTTCCCTAGGACATCCTTGTGGCTCAGCCTGGCATCACTGGGACTTGGGGATGGGTAGTTTACAGTTTCACCCCTGGGTTTTATCTTTACGAATTTTCTAGGGATTGGTCGAGGCTTTTTCTCTGTTTTTTATGGAGCCAAATTTTTCCTTGGAGACTTTTATGTGGGTTCCATGACCTCTGCCCCTATGGGAGTCTTCTTGGGTGTATATTTGTGGCTCTGCGATGGTTTGTCTATTGGGTTAGTCCCTATGGTATAAGCTCCAACATTTTCTCCATTTCATTCTATGATTGTTATATTAACGAGCTCTATGTTGTGGCGGTTGTATCTCAGTTTGGGTCGATCGATAAGGAAGGTATGAAATGGAAGAGAAGGAAGGAAGTCCCTTAGGTTCTTTATTGGAAATTATTGTTTCATGCTTCTTCCTTGGTAGGTGTGCAGGGCAGTAGTATCACCTGGAAGCTGAGAGCTTTTGGGCTTGGGCTACCACCTATGAAAGCAATTTGATTTACCAATTTCTCCACTAAAAACACTAAGCACATGACAATGGATTGATCCACAACTGCAAAGGCACGAAGCCCAACTTTGAGGGGCAGAGGCAGAAGAACCAGGGGGACCGAGATGACAGGGCAACCCAACTCCTTTGGGGGCAAAACGAGGGGCTCAAAATCAGTGGCCAACATCATAAATGATGCGGCTATAGCTTATCATGAAGGAACACATGAGGAAATCCAATAGTTAATTGAGGAATGGGAAGCAAACTTGAACCGTTAGGTTGGCTCGATGGATATAGAGGTGGAGAACTTGTGGGCTACGATGTCAGATCCAGGGCACACCCGTGGTCGCATTAATCTGTACAAATAGACATTGTTCTTGTATTGGTCCATGAAGAGTATCTTGGGAAATGCTTTAGAGCGGGTCTCTGTGGGCATGACAACAACGGTGTAGGACATTCCTAACTATAAACAAGCATTTCAAAAGCTCCAGTTTCAGATGCAAAAACAGGATGGCCGCCTTCGACAAATAGAAAAACACCTCCTTTGCATTCTCTCACGGAGACAGCTCCAAAGCCAATTTTAAGGACCCGACTCCGATGGAGTCTGTGTCTCCCGAGGGAGTAGAGTAGTATGCTAGTTGGTCTCTCAATTTCGTTTCTCTTTTTGAATGCGAGAAACGTTTAGTTTTCAAAATATTGATCATTTTGTTTTTAGGCATACAATATTCACGCAAGGCAAAGACATTCAGACTTATCTAACTTGGTTAGAAAGACTTATTAGTTTTTATTATTAGATGACATATTACGCTATTAAGCGACCAACAAGCTTAGTTTCCCCAAGCAAATTGAGGTCACCTAACTAATCTCTAATCTCTTATATAGATGTAACTTACTTTTATATTAATGAAAATATAAAAACCTACCAAACTTACAAAAAAAAATTATTGTTACTAATTTAATTACACTAAGTGCATATCCCAAAGTGACGAAAGGAAATTTCGAAATCCTAATCAAAAGACATATTTCTGGGTTAACTCGTGCTTAAGTTGAAGGCACATTAATGAACGCAACAAAAGGAGTTTTTGGCATCGAATTCACTGTGGATCTATAGTCAACAGAGTGATTACAAGGGACGAAGAATCCGGAATAGCGGGCCGGAGAGCGTGATGAAGAGATTTTCTTCAGTGGGTATTCTGTGCGCGCATGTTATGGTGGCATTCAGACCTCGAATGGTGGACACTGTGAGGATGCTGGAGGGTGAGGGCGACATTCCTGAAATTCCAGACAGGCATTTGCTGCTTATGTTACATGGTCCGTCTCTGTTACACCAATTAAACAATTCTTTCCTGTTTTATGGTAGCATTCCTGGGCTTGCCTTCAGCGGATGTAGGTGACTGCATTTCTTCTGCTAGAGCACTGTCCGAAGTGGGGGCGGTAATTGCAAAAAATTTGATAGTAGTCAGTTCAGTTCTGTGAAGTAATTTGTATTATAATGTCCAGGAAATTAGTTTGAATTTAAGTGTTTAGTTGGCATGTAAACTCGTCGAACTTGTACCAGTCTGTGGTGCTCTCAGTGAACCTGTTGTTAATATATATAGTTGCGCTTCTTGAAAAATGAACGTCAATCCAATATATGGCTGCCCATTCTTCCATGTCCTTGATACATCAATGAAATATATTGTTGTCGCCGATACCGATGTGAAATTAGCGGTGGATCGAATCTGAGCATTAAATCCTTTTTACTGGATAACCAGTGGCTTACATTTCCCATTGGGTTGAAGGCTTCCATGCTCATGCCTACCACTTACAGTTAGTGCGATGTGTTTCATAATTTCTACTTTAAATTTCTCACATTTTTGGAGTGGGGATATGGCCTACATGTTCATCCTTACCGTTTACACTTAGTACGAGGCGTTTCATATTTTACAATCAAATGCCTCATTTTTCAAGGAGTAGGATTATGGCCTCCATGTTCATGCTTTCCCTTTGGTGCCAGGCATCTCATGATTCGCGTTTTAAAGGTGCTTTTTTTAAATAAATGAATAATATGCTTATTTTTTCCCTTAACTAAATTATTATTAGGTGGATAAATTATACGGATTCTAAGCATTTTTTTTATGAACAATTAATAATTAGATAAATTCAGTTTTGCAGTTTTCAGATCACGAGATCATGATTTTTATAGTCCATGCCATAAAGTGTGGCTTATCCCGACAACAAAGATATTTTTTACTTAATATTAAATATTGGCTGATTAAAAACTTACATTTCTATTTTAGTGGACATGTTTGATATTTAATATAAATATTTAGCAAAATAAAAGTATAATAATTAATTTTTTTTTATTTAATACAAAATAAAATTTTAATAACTTAGATTGGATTATTTTTGAAAGAATATATATTTCTGAAAATTTTGTGTGTATTTTTTTTTAAGTAAAATAAATATGTCTATACACATGTTTATTTTGGAATATTTCCATGAAATATTGGTTTTTTTGGGCATGCCGTATTGATAAACCATGATATTGGCTCATGATATTATAACAAAGTCCATTTACATATTATGAATATCCATGGTAAATCTCTATGGCTAAAAATTCATGTTCCAAGTTTTCTTTTAAATGTATTAAATTTTGACATATATATTGTTTTTATAATAAATAAAAAATTATTTAAAATATAGTTATAATTTAATCAGTTATTATCATTTTTCTAATTTTAATACTTGATATGTATAGTGTAATTATAGTAATTGGGAAAATAGTTTAATTTTAGACCTATATAAAATAGAGGGATATGTTGATTGCTTGTTATAAAAAGCTCCAATACTAAGTGCTTCACTTCTCCATCAATGTGACACCTAATATTATTTACAAAATTAGTTAAACTTGGGACTTGTCTATATGACATTCTATTTGTAGTTCACAATATTTTAATCTATTATCTAATTAAAATAGAAGTTATAATTATTATTTTTAATAACATATATTATTTTGAAATATCTAAGTCATTGAAAATAATTTATTCATATATATATATATATATATATAAATTTATTTAATTTTTAATAATATTATTAAAATAATATAAAATATTTTCTATGGGGTTTTGAATAGATGGTGATTGGATGCTCTCTTAAAGTACTTCTTGATGTGAAGTGATCAGTTCAATTCCCTTTCAGCTGATATATTGGACATGATGAAGATATAGTCCCACCAAACTTACACTATATATATATATATATATATATATATATATATATATATATATATATATATATATATATATATATATAAATTTGTTGCATTTATCTATTTTTTAGGTTTTTTTTGGATTATATCATGAGTAATATCAAAATTTGCACTTAATTCATAAATAATTTTCCAAAAATAATATAAAATAAAAGTGTAAATATTATATTATTTAATTTTTTAAATGATTATTATTATTATTTTATTTATTATATAATTTGTACTCTACTGGTTTTTTTAATTATTGAAATTGTATTTTTAACTATATAAAAAGATATATTAAAATTATGTTTTTAAATAAATAAATAAATTTAATATTTTTCACTATTAAGTATAAGAGTGAAATTGAGTAAAAATATTAATAAAATACATAACTAGATACAAAGGTGGAGGTGGAGAAAAATATTGAGCAAGAAAAATTTATAATAATATGTTTGTGACCAATATTTCCATCCACCCTTAGTCTTATCCTTACCATTATCTAGAATGTTTTGCTCAATATTGTCCCTAACCCTAACTCCCACTCCTAGAATGTTTTCCCTGATATCTCTCCCAATGTCAACTCCCACCTCAATATATTTTAGAGCAAGGTTTGGAGAAATATTGGAAAAATTGTACTTGTGGGTGGGAATTGAGGGAAATATTGAGCAAAAACTATGCTTGAGGGTGGTGATGGGGAAATAAAATGCCAAATATTTTCCCCAAACCACACCATAACTTTCAAATATATTTTGAAAATAAAATGCCAAATATGCCCGCCTCCCCCACATATTTTAGCCAATATTCCCACAAGCATTTTCATTTATATTTTGCCCAATGATATTGAGAACGGTGATAAAAGAAACATTGAACAAAACATATCACAATAATGTATGTCACTTTTATATATTCTATAATTCTTTAAACTTTACACTAGAAGACCAGGAATAGGGATAAAGTGAATATTGAAAAAACATTATTCTAATATTTTTTCAATATTTTTCTCAACCTTATCCCTACCTTCATATATATATATATATATATATATATATAATTAAAATAAATAAATAACTTTTATATCATAATTGGTGTAGGTAGGATAGGGAAAAAAATTAAGCCCAATATAACTTTTATATCATAATTAGTGAAAGTAGGATTGAAAAAAAAAATGAGACCAATATGTTATATTATGGTAAGGGTGAAAGTAAATATTAAAAAAACATATTATTATAATATCTTTTACTCAATAGGTCTCTTCTCTTACTTTCATAAATTCTTTAATTTAATTTAAATCTAAGATACATATAAACAATAACAACTAGTAAATATATAAAATATAAATAATCCAACTAGTTAAAATATAAAATATAAACAACCCAACTAGACAAAATATATAGTATAAAATATAAGACAACTGGCCAAAATATAAAATATAAATGACACAATTGACTGACATTAAAAAACATATAATCAAGATATTGTAATTTATATAAAAATAGATAACCTAATTTACTTAAAAAAGGATTATAAACTAGCATTTGCACCTAATGTTGCAAAGGAAACGTCGTAAGGCATAGTGTGTGGAAGAATATTGAAATGTGAATGGGCTTTTTTGAAAGCAAGGGTCGATGATTTTGAGTTTTAATTTGAGGAAGCCATGCCAAAAACTGTATTTGGGGGTTAAAGTGGCTACGAAATGGAATGCAAGTAGTCATAAATATCCATTGAAATTTTTTAGACACCTTCGTATCTGGATAAAAATTGTGTAGTTGAAGGTGAAGGTAAACGAATGAATTCACGCGAACAACAACTGGGTATCCATATCGATTTGGATAGGGTTATTTAAGAAATCATTATTCAAACAGGAAATTTAATTAATATGAAGATATATTTAAAACATGTATTATATTCATTAAAATAAATTGATTTTGTTAACAAAATATGTTAAAACCCATTGATAATGAATTGGTTGTGAAGACATAAACTATCAAAATGGTATTTGATCTTGAAACATCCTTTTTCAAGTTTCAATTGGAAAATACAAATAGTGAATTGTAACAGAAGAGGTTCGAGAAGCAATATAATATTCTAAAGAACATTGTGCTTGTCATTCCATATTTGAAGTTGTATCAAAAATTGTTGGAGGCATCGAAGACCTGAAGAAGCAGTAATGAACCTGCAAAATGTATATTTTGTTAGAATTTGTAATATGTAAATCAGTTGTGGAAATTTATTAGTAATACTTTGCAGGTGAGTTGTGTTAAAATGAATTTGGAATGAATGGAAATGAAGTTACCTTTGCCATGGGGATTTATATATTGTTAGTCGAAGATGCATGGTGAATGATGGCATACTGAACACCATTGGAGATTTATGCGTAGTTGGAGACGCATATTTCTTGCTTGCCATTCTGCTCATATTTTTCGGATTTTGTCACGTTGATGAATGTGGTTTATGCATTTCAGGGAAGATTTTATTTGTTGTAATAATTGTATGGTTGGATGCAGGCGATATAATGGTACTGCTAGATTTGGTACTAGAAGAAATCTATTTTGTATATGTTGTAGTGTAAGTATTGATGCCTCGATTTCATCCCAATAGTTGCATAGGTGTGTTATTTCTGAGTCCATATGTCCTGTTGCAAAAGAAAGAAAATGTTAGAATGAGATGTATAGATAATATAAAGACATTCTAATATTTGCATAATTATTAATAATGATTAAATTTGGTTGTTGTTGAAAGATATGAAAGGTATGTTATGAAATAGAATGAGCTAAATAAATAGAGGAAACCTTTTGGTGATGTTAAAGTATGGATTGGAGAAGATTATCTGGAGGTGGCATTGAACGGAGAATTTCTTCCGTGTGTTTTTTGCAAGTAATGTTTTTGTTGTCCTTCATTTTATTGTAATGATCGAAACTGAATGCAGGGCTAATCCAGATATCTTGTAGAGAAGGTACTCTTAAAATTGTTGTGAATGTGAGACCTTGACGTTCCGTTTTCCCAATGTCAATTGTTGCTTTTGTAAGTGTCATACCTTGAGATTTATGTATGGTTAAATCCCAAGCCATCTTCAGTGGAATTTTTGTACTTGCATTTCTTTTTATTGCTGGAAAGGCAAGTGAGTGGGGTTTCTTTCATCCCAAGGAGGCCTGATGTATTTGGGAAAATCTACAACAACAAATGTTGGAATTTGTGGTGGTGCAGTTGATTCTTTGTAAAAGATGGTTATAATTTCTCTAAGGGAACCATTAACAAGTCCGGCTGAAACCCAAAGGTTGGAAGATAACATAACTTTTTCACCATTGAATAGTAATAAAATTCACTCAAGTTGCTCGTCTTTTGAGGAAATGTTGGAATATGTGTTGTCATCTTCAGCAATGGATCTTGCGATTGGAGTGTTTAGAGATTTCATCATTTGCTTATTATGGACCATTATTTGAGAATTTGTTGGAAATAGATGCATGGAATCATGGAAGGAATGTATTTCATCTTCTGATAAAAAGGAATCTGTGCGCGACATGAGTATGTTGTAGTCGTCAATTGTTGGATTTGCATCTCTAATGTTCTGGAGGATGTTCCTGAAAGTAACCTGGGCGATGTTGTCACCTTGTTGACGAAATATTGTGTCTAATGTGATGACTGTGTTGAAGGTGTTCCACAGTGCACTTCCGTGGCTCATCCCTGCATATAGAGGTATGTCTTTGACGGGTGGTAGCTGACCGAGATCACCAACCAATATAATGGAACAGCTGCCGAAAGGAGTGTTTCTTTGCTGTGGAAATGCCTCTCGAAGATGTTCATCAATATGGCTGAGAAGCTTTGGCCCAATGAAGCTCATTTCATCGATTAGTATGTACCTTATATGCCTGAGTTCTTCTTGGAATTTTGCAAGAGCATTAACTTCTAAGGGCATAAGATCCTTTATAAGAAGGTGCAGAGCAGAATGGATTTTCGATGCTTGTATGTTGAAGGCAGCAACCCCTGTAGGGGCGAGGAGCATGATCGGTGAAGGTTCTGGGCTTGCAAGGGTTATGAGCATATCTTTGATGCAATTGATAAGGAGGGATTTTCCTGTACCAGCAGTGCCTTGTATTATCATTCTGAGAGCGGTTAAACAATCCTTCTTAGAAAAATGATTAGAAATAATATTTAGAGCTTTTCTTTGCATTGGAGATAATGTAGTAAGGGTCGCCAGGATACATTGATGTGTTTGAAGAATGCGTTGGATGGAGCAGCTATTCTTAATGAATTGTATGGCATTAATTTGTAGATCTAATGGGATAGTGGTATGATTCCAATTATGGTTGTCATCAAAGCCATGAAGGCCAAGCATGTCAAGGTCATTTATGAGAAGCTCATTTGTAGGGTGTAATTGGGAAAGTAATTCTCATTCATTTATTTCCATGGTGTCTGGAGGATTGGTTTCATGAATAATTGAGGTATCATTTTCCATAGATTCAATATCAGATAGTGTGCAGTGTTGATGCGAAGGTTTGTAGAATGGACGAAATGTTTGCCAATTTGTGATGAATTCTGTAGCAGAATCTCCTATATCTTGTACGATATGGCAAAAGGGTTTGTATAGCATAAGTTCAACTCTGTAAAAGTCAGCGTAGCAAGGTTCAGTTGTGGATGGTATGGAGGAGTAACGTGGTATGACCCGAACAATTGCTTTTGTAGGTCTTTGTTTCCATTTGTTTGTTTTGTGACGAGGATCATATGACCAAGATCTTGCTACTTCTATAAGTGATGTGGATTCTAGGGTAGAAGGGCACTGGATATATGTATCTATGATGTGTGGGGATGTAGTGGAGGTGGTGTAAGTTTGTGGAAGGTGCATAAGAATTTTTTGGTTTACATTTAAAGAAATGAATGGTCGACTACATAATGTTAATGGTAACTTTTGCAGCATATGGTAGGTTTCTTGTGCTCCAATGTCACGATCAACAAGGGTTTCTGCAAGAAATTTTCGAAATGCAGATGTTGCTGGGTCAGCAATGGGTGAAGCCAAGACAATTCTACGTAGCATGTGGTGGAAGCATTCAGATTTTATTTTTTCTGCTTTGGATGCATATTTGGCGATATATTTTTGTACAGCGTGTATGGAGAGTGCTGGTTGGCAGTCAACATTTGCATGCCAAATAGATAGGATGGTAGGGTTATGGCTATTGAGTCGATCGTCATTGCGAGCAGGGGTGTATGTATTTTGGCCATTGGAGTCAATGAATAAGGACGATTTTGGATGTAATTCCCATGGTGATTTATAACGACATTGGAATGAGGATCCATTCTTTCTTAGGCATGTGCTTTCTGTGCATTTTGTGTGATGTTCAACACAATTGATGAGCTGTTCATAGTCATTTAAAGGATTGGTTTTGAAGATTTGCGGTGTGGACAATAGACAAGGGTCTTCAGGATTTGTCCAACCAATTGGTTAGTTTGAAGTCGAAGGAGTACGAGGGTTCCAAGAGGAAATATATTTGTTGAAGAACTGACTAGTAATATCAACTGCTTCTATTTCTTCCCAGTTGAGGCTTTCCATATCAGATGCATTTTCTATCCAAAGGAAACCATGGATGTGTGCAGATCCCCTATGTTGCCATTCATACCTGTCAAGTATGCATTTTTGTAAGATAATTTTGTAATAGGTGAGGAATGATGTTTCGAGTCTTTCGAAAAAATGCGGTAGAATGCGTACCTATACCAGTAGTCTTTTGTCTGCAAGTGTTTCTCTAAGATAATCTCACAAAATGCTGTGAATCTATGGTGCATATATAGTGATGTTAAATGTGGGTTAGAGATAATGTTATCATTTCTCCACTTTTGTTGTTTTGCAAGATCAGGCCATTTTGTATCAGTTGCACTTAATGTGAAGAAGAACGTCGAGCAACCGAGTTGAGATATCATGTTCATTAGTTCATTTTTAGCTTTGTGCCAAAATGATCTTGTTCCACGTAAAGAGCAACCGAATTGCATGACTTGCTCTGCCAATTACTCATCTGGAAATTGTTCTAATCGGATGTTCAAATCTTGAATAGATATTGGGAAGTTATCTGCGATGTTATTTTTCACCAAAAACGATGTTGTTGCTTGACTGCGATGTCGCATCATGAGATTATATATGTAATAACAAAAGCATGGGTGCTTTCCAAATCTGTTATCGTAGTAATGTATGAGATGAAGTGCATATTCATGTAACGACACTGCTTTCATTCTTGCTTGATTTGGCAGTGCAGCTCTTGTGGGAAAAAGGGTGGGGAAAGCCATAAAGAGTAGACCTTCTGTGTTGTATTCATTGATTGGTGATAAGCCAATTGTTGGCCACTCAATTGTAGTATCAGATTGGTGGTTGTAAGCATGTAAATAATGGCGGATTTCTTGGATTTCTATATTTGTATTAGGAATGATGGGTACGAATGATGATGTTTGGTTTACGGATGGGTTTGCGGAATCTTTGGTGAGCTCATGTGGTGGTTCAAGTGAAAGGTGGATAGTGGTTTCTGTAGTATTGGAATGGCGAAGGGAGGAGGAGACATCGGTGGGGATTGCTAGTAAGGATGCTAGTGCGTTGTTATCAATACGAACATTCTTATAGTATGGGTCATTTGCCAATTTGTATTCTAATGCAGCGAGAACGCGATGTCTACTGATAATGAAATAATAAGCCTTATGGTCATTACTATGGCGAGTGACAATTAGGATGTCCAATTTTTCAACACATCGTGGCAACATGTTTGCGATTTTTGTAATGTCTTGAGGAAAACAAATTGTGTGGCCACTGTATTTATATTGGCCACCACGTGCATGTGTTACCTGCAGTATAGGGTTAACCCTAGCAATGAGCATTTCTTCTATTTGTGAAAGAGATGTAAGGATAGCTAGTTGAGGACTAGGGTCCATGTTGTTTGATAATGAGAAGCGATGACCCTTTGTTTAGAGACACATCTGGAGCAGTAATACATTTGGTTGGAATTGCGGATATGTATTCCAGGATATGATTCAAGACAAATGGAGCATGGGCATTTAGCTGGAAGTTTATCAATCTTTGCACGGAAATCTCGATTCACTTGATTAGTATAAACGTTGCTGAAAGCATGTGTGAAGGAGGGGTTAGGGCAATGAGGTATGGATGTATTTGTTTGAGAGGTTTGCTGAGAAGATAAAGAGTTTGATAATTGCAAAGGAGGATTGTTTTCAGGGTGGGTCATTTCAGACAAGGAATGTTGGTTTTCCTTCTGTTTTTTGTGTTTTTGACATTCTCTGATGCCTTTTTTTTCCTGATAAAGCTCATGGTGACATGCATTTATTCGTTCTTTATTTGTTGCATAGTATCTTCGAGCACGTTCGTCATTACAAGAAGAAGACATTCTCAAAATTTATGGTACCTATAAGCAAGAGGGGAAAACAAGAATGTTGTTTGGAGAAAAGAACTATGTTATTGTATGAAAGCGAAAGAAGGGAAAAGAAATTAAGTTTTGAATAGTTTTATGTGAATTTTTTATTTGAATAATGTGTTTGAAAGAACATTTTAGTATTTTTCCTTTATACATGTAGATAGTTTCATGTGTAATGCAACAAGTTACCTCATTTTTTAAAAGAAAAAAGATGATAAGAATGTGAATTTGTCTACTCACATAATGCTAGATACAATGGAGGACGAATACTTATTTCAATGGTATATAAAAAAATTTCGTGAGAAGGCATGCAACAGTATATCGTGTAAAATTGTATTTATAAAATTCGATAATAGGAATTGTCAAAAAGCAAGGAATACATTTTGCGATATCTATCTACGATATCGAGATGTTTTGAATTTCTCGAAGGATGTTGTTGCATTCTGTCGTGAAATGAAACTTTTCTTCTTTTATGATAACGCATTTCAACCGTGGTACTCCTTTAAAAGTTTCTGTCTTCACTGATAGTGTGAAGATATGATCTGTCCATAGAGCTTTGGAGACAATTTCCTTGATCAGATTTGGATCTGAAGATAATAAATAGAAGTCTTTGGCATTATTCCCAAGAATTGTAGATCCCGCATCTTCGAAAGCAACAGTTGAAGCTAATTCACCAGTGTGATCTTGTATGTCGATTTTCAGTAAGTATCTGTAATCACAGTCACTTACTTTAGCGTTGCATTTTGGGTAGAACCACATCCCTGTATTTTGTGGAATAAGTTTTTTCATGCATTTTTTCCCATCAACGATGGACGGGCAAGAAATGTAGTAAAAACTGTCCATCCCAATTTTTGTTATTGTGCCCTTTAATTGGAATAATGTTGGTTTCTCTAAGGAATCCATACTGTATATATCAGCAATTGCTATTTGTTTTTTGTTGATGGCCAAAAGGAGATATTTTTGTCCAAGATGTAGAAGCTGCAGTCGAAACTTCTTTTTTAAATCATAACTTTAGCGTGTGGGCCTCTTCAATGTCAGGATCTACAAGAATAATGGATCTCGTTGTAGTGCCGACATTTTTCCGTTAAATTCTCCAACAGAGGGCAGATTTGATTACAATGATGGGGTTATTTCCTACAACACATAGGGAGGAGATTTCCTGTGATACGACATCAAAATTATCTCCCCAATAGATTGCGTCTATGTTATACCCTGACATGTCTTGAAGTTGTAGTTTTTGTTTATTAACTTCAGAGCCATCTTTTCTACGTATAGTGCATACACTGGAAATGTTAGTGATAATACCAAGAATATCAACAATGGAGTTGACGTTTGTTTTTCTGATATCGTTGATTGATTTTATATTGAATTGGACTATTGGATTATGTTTTTTTCGCTGGCAACATGTTCTATGGTAGATGTTGCATTCAACAAAATTTCCCAGTCATTGTTCAAGTGGTTATATTGCTTATTAGACATTTTTACATTCCCTTTGGAGAAAATGTAGACATTTCCATTTTGGATTTTGTCGAAAAAATAATCTGCAACATTGTTGAAACATGTAATATGTATTTCTCCACCCTCTATATCGAACAGGTCAAAGCCAAACACTTTTCCGGGTCCATAATGATTCTGAAATTGTCGAAGAGTTGTTTTCCTTTGGACGTATCCTTTTATGCTCCAATTTGAGTGGTAAGAGTTTAACGATTTGATGGGAATTTGAACTAGCAGAATGGATGGAGTTGGAGTAGTTGGAAGAGGGCAGTGTCTTTTTGATAAAGGATCTGGGTTCGATGACGATGGAGTGTTTTCATCAGATGTGATCGGGATAATCATAGTTTTTGGATTGCCAATTAAGAGTGCAAATGAAGTAGAAATTTCGAAGTCTATTAGCTTTATAGACCTACACGACAAATGAGAGTCATAGGAATAATTGTTAGAAGCGGATGTGTTATCGATAAAAATGTTAAATTTGAAATAAGAAATTTATAACAAACTTACGTTGATGGACCGATAGCTGAAGTAGTCCAACTTTTAACATTTATAACAGAACCCTTTTGTAGCAAGCCTATTGCTACGAGGTCATTGAAATCTTTTGGAAGCATGACGTGTTTCTTATGGGTTCCGTCTGAAATTGCAATACGATATCATGGAGTTGAATTTTGCATTGATTGTATTGGTTCAAGTTCAACAATTTGTAGGTATGGTTGAATATGAGTTGATCTAGATAACATTGAGAAAATTGCATTCTCAGTAAGGTTTGTTGTCATTTTCTGGAAGTAGAGATGACAAAATAAGTACTGTACAAAACAAAACACAAAAATGTTGTTTTCTTCGTGTAAGATGTTTAACATTCATTACATTCCTATAACAGTACATGAAAATATATGAACTAAAGGGCAAGAAGCATGTTCAATTTGTTTCTAAATGAGTGGTTATCTAAGCTTGTAAACATAATAAAGAATATATTTATTACAACAACTTCTATATGATCATTCTTTTTGAAACATAGTTAAAACTATAAATTAACAATTTCAGAAACCTACACATGTTAGAAACAATCAGATAGGCCATGATGATTGAGTTTCCCGTTACTTAAAGCCTTTGTTGATTGAGTCCACTGAATGAGCCAAGTTCATGTTAGCTTTGGTTGAGTTGATGTAAAATTGTGTAGTGGAGTTGATATCAACTAAGGTCTAGTTGTAGAATTACCAAACTGAGTTGAAGTTGGCTTAGCTAGACATACAAGGTTAAACCAGCTGACCGATAAGGTTTGTCATAACTGTAAACAAAGATTTATTCAAGCTTAGAAACAATTACTATCATCGTCGGCTAATGTTCAAATACTAAATTGCAAAATGTGGTTAATATCAAATAATGTATACATTTTTTAGGACATTGGGCAGTAGCAACACCAGAGCTATGTTGTGGGTTTTGTATTGGGCAAATTCGTATTGTGGAATTTGGGTTTTGCATGAGTATTGTTGTTTCCAAAGAAAACGATGTTGTACATAATGGTGGAGAGATGTTGTGCAATTGCATAGAATGCAATGATAGGTGGCTATGCTCAACATAGGTCTAATGACCAAGCACTGAAACTATTTAATGCAATGCCTATGCTAGATGAAGTTACATGGAATTCTGTAATTTCAGGTTCTGTAATTTGATGATATGCACAGAATGGGTAATGCCATGAGGCCCTAAATGTTTTTGGTCAAATGAGGAGAGTGTTTCTAAGCCAAACAACTTCAGCTTTGGCACCATTGTCAAGGCCTGCATCAGGTAATGCCATGAGGCCCTAAAAATTCGGTCAATGTCTTTCTTTTATAATGCTTCTTATAAAATTTAAAGAATCTCCAAAATAAACTATCCGAGAGAGTGCATATTTTACACAGATCGGTCTGGGCTTCCTAAAATCTTCTAACAACTTGAGGATTATGTTTTTCCTATATATTCTTTCATTAGAATATATATTTCTAATGTAAGGGAGGTTGGATTTTGGTGTAAAAAACCCAGGTTTGTATACTGTAGAAGCAAGTGAAAAAACACTTCAATGTAGTATAAATATGCAACAAAGTTTTGAGGCTCTCCATCAACAGGTAGTTATTGTAGCATTGGTAACAATCGTGACTCCAAAAGATACGATTTCAAGGGGGAAGTGGGGCCAAAGATATTCATTTCCTACATAATGCAGAAGGTTTGGTCTAACTTCATTTCACTCTTGGCTATGCTTATGAAGAATAAATACAATGACTTTGTGCATTAAGAAACAGCAGAAGAATGTAAGGAAATTTGCAGAATTTTTGTTATACCATTCTCTAAGAGAGAAAGTATATTATGTGGGGCTTCCTAGTCACCCAAGCCTTTAGTTGACATATTCATAGAGAAAGAAAGGACAGCTCTTGTGAAAGCTATATGAGAGGATAAAATGAAGTATGTTTCTCAAAAGAATAAAGGAATATGCAATATCCAAAAGTAGTGCAAGAAAGGAAAGCCTTTAATTGCTAAATGAACCAAGATACTGAATGAAAAAGAACAAACCACTACAAACTTTTACTAGAAGAAAACAACAAAGCCTGTTATGAAATTATGTACTGAGACTACTGATGGTTTTTCCATAGAAGCTAAAGAGAATGCTTTGGTTTGGTATCATCTTGATGCTGATCTAGACAACATATTATTGAGGTTTTTGTTTATAGGTCTAATATGGGGTCAAGGTCTACGGAAAAATATTCTAGCTACAAGTTTATATATGTAAGCTAATGACTGCTTCCATCAAATCTCAATCTATGCAGTTTCTTAGGCACGAGAAGATGCTACCTCTGCAATTTGGTCATGGATTCAAAACAGAGCAGCAAAATGTTGATAAGGGAGATGGCTTCAGTGGTGTCTTATATGAAACAAAAGGTTTTGTAAACCTTACTTCAACAGATGACAAAAAATTGTCTTTCAAAATTGGATAAAATGACCATTGGATAACAGGTGGCATAGTTGACCCTGTTTAAATGGAGGTCGATAGATTTTCAGGAATATTTACAACACATTCAAATTTGCAGGCAGGATATCAATAGTCAAAGAAGCAATTTCCAATTTGATGGCAGATGATTTTCTATCTTTTTCGTATTCCTTGTCGCAACTTAAAATTTATTTTATTTTTAGTTTAATGTTAGGATTTTATTCCTAAAATCTTGTAACAACTTGAGGATTATGTTTTTCCTTATATTCTTTCATTGGTCATGGATTCAAAATAGAGCAGCAAAATGTTGATAATAGAGATGGCTTCAGTGGTGTCTATGACCAAGTTGTTCATTCGAATGGTTTTTCTTTATGTTCTCTAGATCATCCAACAATGCCCAATTTGCAGTATCGATGAGATAGGGAAGAAATGAAGAAAGTTGAGTATAGATTTATGGAGAGTGTAAGCCATTGTATATTGGAAATATTCCAAGCAGAGAAGTTACTCATAATTCAAAAGTTTACAAACTTGGTAGCTATTTAAAATGTTTCAGTTCCTTGAATTTTTACAGCTATATTAACGGAGAGTTTAAGGCTTTGTATAGTGGCAATCTTCAAGCAAAGAAATTACTCATAATTCAAAAGTTTGCAAACTTGGTTGCTATTGAAAAAGTTTCAGTTCCTTGTATTTTTACAACAGATTCAAATTTGCAGGCAGGATATCAACAGTCAAAGAATCAATTTCCAATTTTATGGCAGAGGAATTTCTATCATTTCCGTATTCCTTGTAGCAACTTAAATTTATTTTATTTTTAATTTACTGTTAGGATTTTATTCCTAAAATCTTGTTTCCAGATGTCTAAGAAAAGAGTAATTAATTTATCCTACGAATTTTACCACTAATTATATTTTTACATGAGGAATTATCCCATGGATAAAGTAGAGTATATTTTTCAAATAAGTTATATGAAACAAAAGCTTTTGTAAACCATACTTCAACAAATGACAAAAATTTCTCTTTCAAAATTGGATAAAAGGACCATTGCATAACAGGTGTCATAGTTAACCCTGTTTAAAGGGAGGTCAATAGATTTTCAGGAATATTTACAATAGATTCAAATTTGCAGGCAGGATATTAACAATCAAGGAATCAATTTCCAATTTGATGGTAGAGGATTTTCTATCATGGTGCATGGATGAAATAGAAATTAAACAAAAACTCAGAAAGGAGATTAAGGCTGTTACCAGAGATGAAGTAGTCCAGAAGCATCGAGAAATGTCCCTAAAAGTTGAATCGCCTAGAAACAAAGCCTACATTCATCCAATGAGTGCATCAACATTTGTCTAATTGAGAATTTGAACAAATCTTTGACTAAATTAGTCTTGTTACTTATCCTTGCTGCTAAACGACAAGTTCTATCACTGGTTTGAATGGTACATAGTCATGGATTCAAAACAGAGCAGCAAAATGTTGATAATAGAGATGGCTTCAGTGGTGTCTATGACCAAGTTGTTCATTCAAATGGTTTTTATTTATCTTCTCTAGATCCTCCAACAATGCCCAATTTGCAGTATCGATGAGATAGGGAAGAAATGAAGAAAGTTGAGTATAGCTTTATGGAGAGTGTAAGCCATTGTATAGTGGCAATCTTCCAAGCAGAGAAGTTACTCATAATTCAAAAGTTTGCAAACTTGGTTGCTATTGAAAAAGTTTCAGTTCCTTGAATTTTTACAGCTACATTAATGGAGAGTTTAAGGCTTTGTATAGTGGCAATCTTCAAGCAGAGAAATTACTCATAATTCAAAAGTTGACAA
This sequence comes from Pinus tabuliformis, assembly GCA_031772625.1. NCBI lineage: Eukaryota > Viridiplantae > Streptophyta > Pinopsida > Pinales > Pinaceae > Pinus > Pinus tabuliformis. Next base: position 878,083,817 of record CM062806.1, on the reverse strand, counting down.
ACTTGGTTGCTATTGAAAAAGTTTCAGTTCCTCGTATTTTTACAACAGATTCAAATTTGCAGGCAGGATATCAACAATCAAAGAATCAATTTCCAATTTGATGGCAGAGGATTTTCTATCATTTCCGTATTCCTTGTAGCAACTTAAAATTTATTTTATTTTTAGTTTACTATTAGGATTTTAGTCTTGTCTTACTGATGATGAATTTGGATCTGGATTTGAAATGTTTGACATAAAAAAATAAATAATCTAGATCTTTTGGAGAACCAATCAATTAATTAAGATGCAATAACATGACAATTATGTTTGTATTGATCCATACTTAATTGTCTAGGTTGCCCTATGCTGGATTAGCTCATCTCAGAATTTGAATTATTTCAATGGGTAGATAGCATTTTTTTTTACTTGTTACATTTTATCCATCACTCTGTTGTAGAGTGAGAGTTGTGTATTGTCCTTCAAATGTATTTCTGTATGTTAGCTAGATAACCATCATCTTTTTGCAATTCAATTAGACTTGGCAAAACTAACGTGGAGTTGTCTTTGATTGATCTACCGTCCTCTTTAACTGGACCTAATTTGAGATGAGGCAGTTTTTGAAAATTGTTACCATTGTCATTTGTTAGTTAATGACTTTGTGCATTAAGAAACAACAGAAGAATGTAAGGAAATTTGCAGAATTTTTGTTATATCATTCTCTAAGAGAGAAAGTATATTATGTTGGGCGTCCTAGTCACCCTAGCCTTTAGTTGACATATTCACAGAGAAAGAAAGAACAACTCTTGTGAAAGCTAGATGAGAGGATAAAATGAAGTATGTCACTCAAAAGAATAAAGGAATATGAAATAGCCAAAAGTAGTGCAAGAAAGGAACGTCTTTAATTGCTAAATGAACCAAGATACTGCATGAAAAAGAACAACACACTACAAACTTTTACTAGAGGAAAACAACAAAGCCTGTTATGAAATTATGTATTGAGACTACTAAGGGTTTTTCCATAGAAGCTAAAGAGAATGCTTTAGTTTGGTATAATCTTGATGCTGATCTGGACAACATATTATTGAGGTTTTTGTTTATAGGTCTACTATGGGGTCAAGGTCTATGGAGAAATATTCTAGCTACAGGTTTATGTATGTAAGCTAATGATGGCTTCCATCAATCTCAATCTATGCAGTTTCTTAGGCACGAGAAGATGCTACCTCTGCAATTTGGTCATGGATTCAAAACAGAGCAGCAAAATGTTGATAATAGAGATGGCTTCATTGGTTTCTTATATGAAACAAAAGGTTTTGTAAAACATACTTCAATAGATGACAAAAATTTCTCTTTTAAAATTGGATAAAAGGACCATTGGATAACAGGTGGCATAGTTGACCTTGTTTAAAGGGAGGTCGATAGATTTTCAAGAATATTTACAACACATTCAAATTTGCAGGAAGGATATCAACAGTCAAAGAATCAATTTCCAATTTGATGGCAGAGGATTTTCTCTCATTTCCGTATTCCTTGTCGCAACTTAAAATTTATTTTATTTTTAGTTTACTGATAGGATTTTATTCCTAAAATCTTGTAACAGCTTGAGGATTATGTTTTTCCTATATATTCTTTCATTGGTCGTGGATTCAACATAGAGCAACAAATTGTTGATAATAGAGATGGCTTTAGTGGTGTCTATGACCAAGTTGTTCATTTGAATGGTTTTTCTTTATGTTCTCTAGATCATCCAACAATGACCAATTTGTAGTATCGATGAGATAGGGAAGAAATGAACAAATTTGAGTATAGCTTTATGGAGAGTGTAAGCCATTGTATAGTGGCAATCTTCCAAGCAGAGAAGTTACTCATAATTCAAAAGTTTGCAAACTTGGTTGCTATTGAAAAATTTTCAGTTCCTTGAATTTTTACATCTATATTAAGGGAGAGTTTAAGGCTTTGTATATTGGCAATCTTCAAGCAGAGAAATTACCCATAATTCAAAAGTTTGCAAACTTGGTTGCTATTGAAAAAGTTTCAGTTCCTTGTATTTTTACAACAGATTCAAATTTGCAGGCAGGATATCAACAGTCAAAGAATCAATTTCCAATTTTATGGCAGAGGATTTTCTATCATTTCCGTATTCCTTGTAGCAATTTAAAATTTATTTTATTTTTAGTTTACTATTAGGATTTTATTTATAAAATCTTGTTGCCACATGTCTAGGAAAAGAGTAATTAATTTATCAAGGAGGTTGGATTTTGGTGTAAAAAACCTAGGTTTGTATACTGTAGAAGCAAGTGAAAAAACACTTCAGTGTAGTATAAATATGCAACAAAGTTTTGAGGCTCTCCATCAACAGGTAGTTATTGTAGTATTGGTAACAATCGTGACTCCAAAAGATACAATTTCAGGGGGGAAGTGGGGCCAAAGATATTCATTTCCTACATAATGTAGAAGGTTTGGTCTAACTTCATTTCACTCTTGGCTATGCTTATGAAGAATAAATACAATGACTTTGTGCATTAAGAAACAACAGAAGAATGCAAGGAAATTTGTAGAATTTTTGTTATATCATTCTCTAAGAGAGAAAGTATATTATGTTGGGCTTCCTAGTCACCTAGGCCTTTAGTTGACATATTCACAGAGAAAGAAAGGACAACCCTTGTGAAAGCTAGATGAGAGGATAAAATGAAGTATGTCGCTCAAAAGAATAAAGGAATATGCAATAGCCAAAAGTAGTGCAAGAAAGGAACACCTTTAATTGCTAAATGAACCAAGATATTGAATGAAAAAGAACAACCCACTACAAACTTTTACTGGAATAAAACAACAAAGCATGTTATGAAATTATGTACTAAGACTACTAATGGTTTTTCCATAGAATCTAAAGAGAATTCTTTGGTTTGGTATCATCTTGATGCTGATCTCGACAAAATATTATTGAGGTTTTTTTTTATAGGTCTAATATGGGGTTAAGGTCTATGGAAAAATATTCTAGCTAGAAGTTTATGTATGTAAGCTAATGATGGCTTCCATCAATCTCAATCTATGCAGTTTCTTAGGCACGAGAAGATGCTACCTCTGCAATTTGGTCATGGATTCAAAACAAAGCAACAAAATGTTGATAATAGAGATGGGTTCAGTGGTGTCTTATATGAAACAAAAGGCTTTGTAAACCATACTTCAACAGATGGCAAAAGTGTCTCTTTCAAAATTGGATAAAAGGACCATTGGATAACAGGTGGCATAGTTGACCTTATTTAAAGGGAGGTTTATAGATTTTCAGTTATATTTACAACACGTTCAAATTTGCAGGGAGGATATTAACAGTCAAAGAATCAATTTCCAATTTGATGGCAGAGTATTTTCTATCATTTCCGTATTCCTCGTCGCAACTTAAAATTTATTTTATTTTTAGTTTACTATTAGGATTTTATTCCTAAAATCTTGTAACGACTTGAGGATTATGTTTTTCCTATATATTCTTTCATTGGTCATGGATTCAAAACAGAGCAGCAAAATGTTGATAATAGAGATGGCTTCAATGGTGTCTATGACCAAGTTTTTCATTCGAATGGTTTTTCTTTATGTTCTCTAGATCATCCAACAATGCCCAATTTACAGTATTGATGAGATAGGGAAGAAATGAAGAAATTTGAGTATAGCTTTATGGAGAGTGTAAGCCATTGTATAGTGGCAATCTTCCAAGCAGAGAAGTTACTCATAATTCAAAAGATTGCAAACTTGGTTGCTATTGAAAAAGTTTCAGTTCCTTGAATTTTTACAGCTATATTAATGGAGAGTTTAAGGCTTTGTATAGTGGCAATCTTCAAGCAGAGAAATTACTCATAATTCAAAAGTTTGCAAACTTGGTTGCTATTGAAAAAGTTTCAATTCCTTGTATTTTTACAACAGATTCAAATTTGCAGGCAGGATATCAACAGTCAAAGAATCAATTTCCAATTTGATGGCAGATGATTTTCTATCATTTCCGTATTCCTTGTAGTAACTTAAAATTTATTTTGTTTTTAGTTTACTATTAGGATTTTATTCCTAAAATCTTGTTGCCAGATGTCTAGGAAAAGAGTAATTAATTATCGGGGAGGTTGGATTTTGGTGTAAAAAACCCAGGTTTGTATACTGTAGAAGCAAGTGAAAAAACACATCAGTGTAGTATAAATATGCAACAAAGTTTTGAGGCTCTCCATCAACAGGTAGTTATTGTAGTATTGGTAACAATCGTGACTCCAAAAGATAAAATTTTAAGGGGGAAGTGGGGCCAAAGATATCCATTTCCTACAAAATGTAGAAGGTTTGGTCTAACTTCATTACACTCTTGGCTATGCTCATGAAAAATAAATACAATGACTTTGTGCATTAAGAAACAACAGAAGAATGCAAGGAAATTTGCAGAATTTTTGTTATATCATTCTCTAAGAGAGAAAGTATATTATGTTGGGCTTTCTAGTCACCCAGGCCTTTAGTTCACATATTCACAAAGAAAGAAAGGACAACTCTTGTGAAAGCTAGATGAGAGGATAAAATGAAGTATGTCGCTCAAAAGAATAAAGGAATATGCAATAGCTAAAAACTAGTGAAAGAAAGGAACACCTTTAATTGCTAAATGAACCAAGATACTGAATGAAAAAGAACAACCCACTACAAACTTTTACTGGAAGAAAACAACAAATCCTATTATGAAATTATGTACTGAGACTACTAATGGTTTTTCCATAGAAGCTAAAGAGAATGATTTGGTTTGGTGCTTCTTGATGCTGACCTGGACAACATATTATTGAGGTATTTGTTTATAGGTCTACTATGGGGTCAAGGTCTATGGAGAAATATTCTAGCTACAAGTTTATGTATGTAAGCTAATGATGGCTTCCATCAATCTAAATCTATGCAGTTTCTTAGGCACGAGAAGATGCTACCTCTGCAATTTGGTCATGGATTCAAAATAGAGTAGCAAAATGTTGATAATAGAGATGGATTCAGTGGTGTCTTATATGAAACAAAAGGTTTTGTAAACCATACTTCAACAGATGACAAAATTTTCTCTCTCAAAATTGGATAAAAGGACCATTGGATAACAGGTGGCATAGTTGACCCTGTTTGAAGGGAGGTCGATAGATTTTCAGGAATATTTACAACACATTCAAATTTGCAGGAAGGATATCAATAGTAAAAGAATAAATTTCCAATTTGATGGTTGAGGATTTTCTATCATTTTAATATTCCTTGTTGCAACTTAAAATTTATTTTATTTTTAGTTTACTGTTAGGATTTTATTCCTAAAATCTTGTAACAGCTTGAGGATTATGTTTTTCCTATATATTCTTTCATTGGTCATGGATTCAAAACAGAGCAGCAAAATGTTGATAATAGAGATGGCTTCAGTGGTGTCTGTGACCAAGTAGTTCATTCGAATGGTTTTTCTTTATGTTCTCTAGATCATCCAACAATGCCCAATTTGTAGTATCGATGAGATATGGAAGCAATGAAGAAAGTTGAGTATAGCTTTATGGAGAGTGTAAGCCATTGTATAGTGGAAATATTCCAAGCAGAGAAGTTACTCATGATTCAAAATTTTTCAAACTTGGTTGCTATTGAAAAAGTTTCAGTTCCTTGAATTTTTACAGCGATATTAATGGAGAGTTTAAGGCTTTGTATAGTGGAAATATTCAAGCAAAGAAATTACTCATAATTCAAAAGTTTGCAAACTTGGTTACTATTGAAAAAGTTTCAGTTCCTTGTATTTTTACAACAGATTCAAATTTGCAGGCAGGATATCAACAGTCAAAGAATCAATTTCCAATTTGATGGCAGAGGATTTTCTATCATTTCCGTATTCCTTGTAGCAACTTAAAATTTATTTTATTTTTAGTTTACTGTTAGGATTTTATTCCTAAAATCTTGTTGCCAGATGTCTAGGAAAAGAGTAATTAATTTATCCTACGAATTTTACCACTAATTATATTTTTACATGAGGAATTAACCCATGGATAAAGTAGAGTATATTTTTCAAATAAGTTATATGAAACAAAAGCTTTTGTAAACCATACTTCAACAGATGACAAAAATTTCTCTTTCAAAATTGGATAAAAGGACCATTGCATAACAGGTGGCATAGTTGACCCTGTTTAAAGGGAGGTCGATAGATTTTCAGGAATATTTACAACAGATTCAAATTTATAGGTATGATATCAACAGTCAAAGAATCAATTTCCAATTTGATGGCAGAGGATTTTCTATCATGGTCCATGGATGAAATAGAAATTAAAAAAAAACTCAGAAAGGAGATTAAGGATATTACCAGAGATGAAGTAGTCCAAAAATGTCCAGAAATGTCAACGAAAGTTGAATCGCCCAGAAACAAAGCCTACATTCATCCATTGAGTGCATCAACATTTGACTGACTGAGAAATTGAGCAAAGCTTTGACTAAATCAGTCTTGTTACTTATCCTTGCTGGTAAATGACAAGTTCTATCACTGGTTTGAATGGTATATAGTCATGGATTCAAAACAGAGCAGCAAAATGTTGATAATAGAGATGGCTTCAATGGTGTCTATGACCAAGGTATTCATTTGAATGGTTTTTCTTTATGTTCTCTAGATCATCCAACAATGCCCAATTTGCATTATCGATGAGATAGGGAAGAAATGAATAAAGTTGAGTATAGCTTTATGGAGAGTGTAAGCCATTGTATAGTGGCAATCTTCCAAGTAGAGAAGTTACACATAATTCAAAAGTATGCAAACTTGGTTGCTATTGAAAAATTTTCAGTTCCTTGAATTTTTACAGCCATATTAATGGAGAGTTTAAGGCTTTGTATAGTGGAAATCTTCAAGCAGAGAAATTACTCATAATTCAAAAGTTTGCAAATTTGGCTGCTACTAAAAAAGTTTCAGTTCCTTGTATTTTTACAACAGATTCAAATTTGCAGGCAGGATATCAATAGTCAAATAATCAATTTCCAATTTGATGGCAAAGGATTTTCTATCATTTCCGTATTACTTGTAGCAATTTAAAATTTATTTTATTTTTAGTTTACTGTTAGGATTTTATTCCTAAAATCTTGTTGCCAAATGTCTAGGAAAAGAGTAATTAATTTATCAGGGAGGTTGGATTTTGGTGTAAAAAACCCAAGTTTGTATACTGTAGAAGCAAGTGAAAAAACACTTCAGTGTAGTATAAATATGTAACAAAGTTTTGAGGCTCTCCATCAACAGGTAGTTATTGTAGTATTGGTAACAATCGCGACTCCAAAAGATACAATTTCAGGGGGAAAGTGGGGCCAAAGATATTCATTTCCTACATAATGCAGAGGGTTTGGTCTAACTTCATTTCACTCTTGGCTATGCTTATTAAGAATAAATAAAATGACTTTGTGCATTAAGAAACAACAAAAGAATGAAAGGAAATTTGCAGAATTTTTTTATATCATTGTCTAAGAGAGAAAGTATATTATGTAGGGCTTCCTAGTCACCCAGGCCTTTAGTTGACATATTCGCAGAGAAACAAAGGACAGCTCTTGTGAAAGCTAGATGAGAGGATAAAATGAAGTATGTCGCTCAAAAGAATAAAGGAATATGAAATAGCCAAAAGTAGTGCAAGAAAGGAACGCTTTTAATTTCTAAATGAACCAAGATACTGAATGAAAAAGAACAACCCAATACAAACTTTTACTGAAAGAAAACAACAAAGACTGTAATGAAATTATGTACTGAGACTACTGATGGTTTTTCCATATAATCTAAAGAGAATTCTTTGGTTTGGTATCATCTTGATGCTGACTTGGACAACATATTATTGAGGTTTTTGTTTATAGGTCTACTATGGGGTCAAAGTCTATGGAGAAATATTCTAGCTACAAGTTTATGTATGTAAGCTAATGATGGCTTCCATCAATCTCAATCTATGCAGTTTCTTAGGCACGAGAAGATGCTACCTCTACAATTTGGTCATGGATTCAAAATAGAGTAGCAAAATGTTGATAATAGAGTTGGATTCATTGGTGTCTTATATGAAACAAAAGGTTTTGTAAACCATACTTCATCAGATGACAAAAATTTCTCTTTTAAAATTGGATAAAAGGACCATTGGATAACAGGTGGCATAGTTGACCATGTTTAAAGGGAGGTCGATAGATTTTCAGGAATATTTACAACACATTCAAATTTGCAGGAAGGATATCAATAGTAAAAGAATAAATTTCCAATTTGATGGCTGAGGATTTTCTATCATTTTCGTATTCCTTGTTGCAACTTAAAATTTATTTTATTTTTAGTTTGTTGTTAGGATTTTATTCCTAAAATCTTGTAACAACTTCAATATTATGTTTTTCCTATATATTCTTTCATTGGTCATGGATTCAAAACAGAGCAGCAAAATGTTGATAATAGAGATGGCTTCAGTGGTGTCTATGACCAAGTTGTTCATTCGAATGGTTTTTCTTTATGTTTTGTAGACCATCCAACAATGCCCAATTTGCAGTATCGATGGGATAGGGAAGAAATGAAGAAAGTTGAGTATAGCTTTATGGAGAGTGTAAGCCATTGTATAGTGGAAATCTTCCAAGCAAAGAAGTTACTCATAACTCAAAAGTTTGCAAACTTGGTTGCTATTGAAAAAGTTTCAGTTCTTTGAATTTTTACAGCTATATTAATGGAGAGTTTAAGGCTTTGTATAGTGGCAATCTGCAAGCAGAGAAATTACTCATAATTCAAAAGTTTGCAAACTTTGTTGCTATTGAAAAAGTTTCAGTTCCTTGTATTTTTACAACAGATTCAAATTTGCAGGAAGGATATCAACAGTCAAAGAATCAATTTCCAATTTGATGGCAGAGGATTTTCTATCATTCCTTATTCCTTGTATCAACTTAAAATTTATTTTATTTTTAGTTTACTGTTAGGATTTTATTCCTAAAATCTTGTTTCTAGATGTCTAGGAAAAGAGTAATTAATTTATCCTATGAATTTTACCACTAATTATATTTTTACATGAGGAATTAACCCATGGATAAAGTAGAGTATATTTTCAAATAAGTTATATGAAACAAAAGCTTTTGTAAACCATACTTCAATAGATGAAAAAAATTTCTCTTTCAAAATTGGACAAAAGGACCATTGCATAAAAAGTGGCATAGTTGACCCTGTTTAAAGGGAGGTCAATAGATTTTCAGGAATATTTACAACAGATTCAAATTTGCATGCAGGATATCAATAGTCAAAGAATCAATTTCCAATTTGATGGTAGAATATTTTCTATCATGGTCCATGGATGAAATAGAAATTAAACAAAAACTCAGAAAGGAGATTAAGGCTATTACCGGAGATGAAGTAGTCTAGAAATGTCCAGAAATGTCCCTGAAAGTTGAATCGTGCAGAAACCAAGCCTACATTCATCCAATGAGTGCATCAACATTTGACTGACTGAGAAATTGAACAAAGCTTTGACTAAATCAATCTTGTTACTTATCCTTGCTGCTAAACGACAAGTTCTATCACTGGTTTGAATGGTATATAGTCATGGATTCAAAACAGAGCAGCAAATGTTGATAATAGAGATGGCTTCAGTGGTGTCTATGACCAAGTTTTTCATTCGAATGGTTTTTCTTTATGTTCTCTAGATCATCCAACAATGCCCAATTTGCAGTATCGATGAGATAGGGAAGAAATGAAGAAAGTTGAGTATAGCTTTATGGAGAGTGTAAGCCATTGTATAGTGGCAATCTTCCAAGCAGAGAAGTTACTCATAATTCAAAAGTTTGCAAACTTGGTTGCTATTGAAAAAGTTTCAGTTCCTTGAATTTTTACAGCTATATTAATGGAGAGTTTAAGGCTTTGTATAGTGGAAATCTTCAAGCAGAGAAATTACTCATAATTCAAAAGTTTGCAAACTTGGTTGCTATTGAAAAAGTTTCAGTTCCTTGTATTTTTACAATAGATTCAAATTTGCAGGTAGGATATCAACAGTCAAAGAATCAATTTCCAATTTTATGGCAGAGGATTTTCTATCATTTCCGTATTCCTTGTAGCAACTTAAAATTTATTTTATTTTTAGTTTACTGTTAGGATTTTAGTCTTGTCTTACTGATGATGAATTTGGATCTGGATTTGAAATGTTTGACATAAAAAATTAATACTCTGGATCTTTTGGAAAACCAATCAATTAATCAAGATGCAATAACATGACAATTATGTTTGTATTGATCCATACTTAATTGTCTAGGTTGCCCTATGCCGGATTAGCTCATCTCAAAATTTGAATTATTTCAACAGGTGGATAGCATTTTTTTTACTTGTTACATTTTATCCATCACTCTGCTGTAGAGTGAGAGTCAAGTGTATTGTCCTTCAAATGTATTTTTGTATGTTAGCCAGATAACCATCATACTTTTGCAATTCAATTAGACTTGGTAAAACTAATGTGGAGTTGTCTTTGATTGATCTACCATCCTCTTTAACTGGACCTAATTTGAGATGAGGCAGTTTTTGAAAATTGTTACTGTTGTCATTTATCAGTTAGTCTTGTAAGTTGTGTGTAATTAAAAATGTTTGTTATTAAATTTATCTACAAATGTAATTAGAGGAAAAGCTTTAGCTCACTAAATGTTGTGGCAATTTTTACTTAAATTACATCTGGTACAAGTGTATAACGTCTTGATTGATAAGATGTGTTTTAATAATTTTTCCATTTCATTTTTTATTTTTGATATTTTCTTTTCTTCCTTTATTTGTTTTAGCAATGCCAATGTTTGTGAATGTTCTTCATGTTATCTTCTAGATCGCTTCATTTTTGTACTCTTTGATATCTATCAGCTGGTCATTGAATCTCTCCCTATGTTTATGTTAACATTTTGAATTGTTTCATTCATTGCAACATCCCTTTACAATGTACTTCCATACTGCTGCAATTATTGTTAACTGATATTACTGTTATTTTGACAAGGTTCGAAGAGTCACAATGGGAGCTCATCTTATCAAAATGAGCAAGATACAAAAGATTCTTCTCGGCATCGACCATTGCCAATGATGGTGCATCAAGTAGTTGCCATGCAACAATTACAGTTTAAATAGGCATTGCTTATGCAACAGTCAATGGCTACACAGCAGGCAGCCAGCAGGGCTGCATCAATGAAGTCTGCGACTGAAATGGCATCAACTAGGGCTGTAGAAATAAGTAAAACCCTTAAAGTAGATGGAGATGATATTGATGAAAAGGCTGCAAGTCGAAAATCAATGCATGCATTCACTTAGTCTTTTTTTTTTTAATTGTATCGAATCTACTTCCTTCTTATGTAGATGACATTATTTATATTCGAGTTGTGTCTTTTATGTGAATAAAGTTTCTATTTTGGAGCTCCTTTCTTCTCACATGAATAAAATTATTATGTTGGAGGCTTATGTGAAAATATATAATTCCAATTGACTTGTCCAGATCTCCTAGGTCATGCGCAAAATCACGCTCTAGGTCAAGGTCCCCAGTTAGATATCGGCATGGTCGGCGCTCTCGATCACCTCCGATTCAATGTCAGCGAGACCGCCACTCTAGATCACCAGTGAGAGCTTACCATGGCCATAGAAATCATGGCAGGGGTTGAATTTATTATTACAGAGATGAGAGGAATAATTACCAAAAAATATATAGCAGGCGTGATTGGTTAAGATCACGGGATGAGCCTGTTGTAAATATGCGAAGGAAAAGGAGTAGGAGTCGGAGTAGAAGTAGGACAAGAAATTCACTCTGAGCATGCTCTAGCTCCCCAAGGCATCACAGGGAAAGGAGGAATTCTCCTAATATGCACAAGGAAGAACAAAAGTCTACTTATCACTCTAGACGCTCAAGGTCTATGTTAAAAGAGTTGAGAGAAAACATTATGGACAATGAGGATGTGTCAAAAAATCCTTAGGAAAGTTCAAGGAAACAGGTAAAAGAGGTTAACAAGGTGGAGAAACATGGCGTTCTTCAGGATATAGAGGAAATTAAGGAAGAAAGTATGATAAAGACTCTGATAAACCAGAAAATTATAGGAAGAATCTAATAAGAACTGGCAAAGGAACTGACCAGGACAATGCTAGGGAAGAAAGGATTAAAGTATCCAAAACTATCAATAAAGATAGTTATAGTGACAAAATGAAAGTTTCTGAGAAAACCGATGATGTATTGATGTAGATGGAGACAACTATTGTTGAGGAAGAGAATATTAAAGAGAAGAGAAAGCATACAAAAAAAGTACGGTAGAAGATGATGGAAAGAATTTTAAAGAAAAGAAATCACATAGAAAGGAAAAAAGATCATATGAGGATGAATATGAAGTGGAAGAAAAGAGGTCACATAAGAAAGACAGGAAGCCATTGTATAGTGATGTCAAGGAGATGAAAGAAGAGAGTCAGAGGAGAAAGGGAAATGAAAAAGATTACAAGGTAGATGAGTCCCACAACATAAAAAATTCGGTCAATGTCTTTCTTTTATAATGCTTCTTATAAAATTTAAAGAATCTCCAGAATAAACTATCCGAGAGATTGCATATTTTACATAGATCGGTCTGGGCTAGTTCAAAATGGTAACAGACTCTCTGTTCGATGGTTTAGGTTGGTTACATGCCAAATTACAATTTTATTGAGCAAATATTCTACAGCTTAGTATAAAGGTGATGTATAAGAGTGCATATTTTACACAAATATCAGAAGGGGTTTTCGATGTTGTTATGAGTAAGGGAGGCTTGAATGCATTAATGGAACTAGAGTTGGCTCTTAGGTTGAGGATTAAATTCCTTTGTGAGTTGAAGCATGTACCTAGAAGTGTAAATTTCTTAGTACCAAAAAGGAAGGATGCTGGACAATTTCAAATATTACAGCAAGGAACAAAGATGGTTCGATCATTTTGACTGACTGAGAAATTGAACAAAGCTTTGACTAAATCAGTCTTGTTACCTATCCTTGCTACTAAACAACAACAACCCACTGCAAAGGGGTTTTTAATGTTGTTATGAATAAGGGAGGCTTGAATGCATTAATGGAACCAGAATTGGCTCTTAGGGTTAGGATTTAATTCCTCTCTGAGTTGAAGCATGTACCTAGAAGTGTAAATTTCTTAGTACCAAAAAGGAAGGATGCTGGACAATGCATGCTAATTGTTTAAGTGACATGTTGCAGGTTTCTCAACTAAATCAAATAAAACAATAGTAACGACATCCAACAGAGTGTCCCACAACATAAAAAATTCGGTCAATGTCTTTCTTTTATAATGCTTCTTATAAAATTTAAAGAATCTCCAGAATAAACTATCTGAGAGATTGCATATTTTACACAGATCGGTATGGGCTAGTTAAAAATGGTAACAGACTCTTTTTTCAATGGTTTAGGTTGGTTACATGCCAAATTACAATTTTATTGAGCAGATATTCTACAACTTAGTATAAAGGTGATGTATAAGAGTGCATATTTTACACAGATATCAGAAGGGGTTTATGATGTTGTTATGAATAAGGGAGGCTTGAATGCATTAATGGAACCAGAGTTGGCTCTTAGGCTAAGGATTAAATTCTTCTCTGAGTTGAAGCATGTACCTAGAAGTGTAAATTTATTAGTACCAAAAAGGAAGGATGCTGGACAATTTCAAATATTACAGCAAGAAACAAAGATGGTTCGATCATTTTGACTGATTGAGAAATTGAACAAAGCTTTGACTAAATCAGTCTTGTTACTTATCCTTGCTGCTAAACGACAAGTTCAAATTAAGACTGTTGCCGGAGATGAAGTAGTCCAAAAACGTCCAGAAATGTCCCTGAAAGTTGAATCACCCAGAAAGAAAGCCTACATCTCATAAACCATTCTGCAAGCGGTATTGCCATGAGAATCAGGTTTTCACAGGAACCCAATAGCTTGCATGAGAAAATCGATATTAGTTGGGGTGCTTTTGTAGCGTTGACTGTTCTTGGCATAGAATAACCTCAGAATAATATTCAGTGTTCTCCTTAACAGTCAGAAATTACGTATGGTTACATAGAACAGTGACCTGAATATATATAACACTTCATAACTACCACCATAACTAGAGGGCACCATATTCTGATAGAGGGAAAAACGATGCTCCAGGAAAAACGGCATACGCCGCCCTCATGTAGCCTCCTCTACAGCCCTTGTCATCATTTTTATGCCATCCTCTACACGAACCCTTCTTTGTAGGTCTCCGCCCTCCTCTGGAGCGACTCCTCCTGTGCCCTCCTCAGCACCCCCGCCCTCCTCTGCATCAAATGTGGATATCCGCACGCAAGACGGGTTCGATAACGTGGTTAGGGTAAATGGTTCCATAGGTTATAGTTACAACCTACTAACTAATAACTAATATATTAACTAATAACTAATACGATAACGTGTTTTAAGGGTTTTTTAATGTTTTAAAACATTTTTTATTAAATTAGATGGCTGATTTTTGTTCAATTGTCTAACAAAAGATCTGACGACTACGATTAGGACAGAAAGGCATTTGGGGGAGTTCATTTCAGAGGGAAATACCTTATGGCGTAATAACACAACTCACTGACATATTAAAAAAATATAATTAAGATATTGTAATTTATATAAAAATAGATAACCTAATTTACTTAAAAAGAGAAGAAAATGGAAGAGTTTAGTTGCCAATTCTTTTCGTATTCCATGTTCTAAATGTACAAATGATAGTATTTAAATTAGTAAAGTTAGATGCTAAGGATCATGAATGTCATTCATTTATTGTATTTTAATGCAAGAATGGGTCATAAATGCTTTTATACTTTTGGAACTTTTTGGGAAATAATGGTGATACATGGTTACTCTATGCTTAAATAAGTAAAGTTAGATGCCAAGTCTATGGATATAGTTCATTTACTAAAAAATTGATACCAAAGTCTCCATAAATGTTTTTTATAAATTTTATTAAAAAGTTGATACTAATTTGAATAACAACTTTATCAAACAATATGTATTTTGAGAAATCAGAAATGGGAAAATAACTTTGTTCTGGCACGGCTTATGGCACTAGAGAGAAAAACTATATGGGAGACAAGATTTGAGTGACTTATTTTTGTACCCAACTAGCAGGAACTTCTACATGGTGGATCATTATTGGAAAGATGCCTTGACTAATGGTGGTTGGAGGAAATGGAAGGAACGCCAGGATTGGCCTCAGCCCCCTGAGTCAGATCAATGGAAGTAGTTGGACAGAGAGTTAGAATCCAGGAAGCTCACAATCCAAAATGGACCATACATTCTTTGATGGGGATACACTACAAAGAGAAAATTTATCATCAAGGAGGCTTACAATCTAAAGGAAGCACGGGAGCATAGACATCACCATCCATTTTGGAAGAATCTTTGAAAATATGGGTGGTGGCCGAAATTTGCCTACTTTCTCTAGCTGGTATGTAGGGGTAGAATCCTCACTTGGGATCAACTACAAAAAAGAGGTATCTCAAACACTTGTTAAATTTGTGTCCTTTTACAGTTCAAAAGTGGCATCAAGTGGAAGATCTCTTTGGAAGGATGGATAGAGACCATCAGAGCATTAGAGAAACCATATTTCTATGGTGGACATGCCTCTTCTCAAGCCCAGTCCTTAATCGGGCTTGGGGACTAGCTGTGGGCTCCACGCTTTGGGCTATATGGAAAGAGAGGAACCGCGAGATTTTTAAGAATAGCCAATAATCTCAGGAAGCAATATGGGAGGGGGTCATCTAGAATATCCGTGAAATAATCTTGGCGGAGAAATGGAAACTGGATGACTGGCAAGTTGCTCCCCAAGAGGCTAGAATCCTACACCACCTAAACCTATCACCATCAATGATGTAGATTTTCCTGTAGATTCACAATCTCATGTAATCTACTAAAACAAGATATAAGAATCTACTTCTACTCTTTATAGTGGAAGCCCATAAATATCGATGAAAACAATAATCAACAAGAGGAAGATCATCAATGGTACATAACACAATAAGTATCCAGGGAAAGCCACAACTCAAAACCCCACTATCTATATTACATTAAATCAGAAATCCAAAATGATAATACAATTCTTATTCTTGCAAGAACAATCCCAACGCTCAAGAAACTCAATCTCCAACTCACAAGCAAACTCTTGGCCAATGCTTAGCTAATTCTGCAGCTCTCCAAGTCCCTATTTCCTTGCACAATTCCTATGGTTGATTAGCCCATCTTAAAGGGAAATCAGTGCATCCAAAATTGCGCAATCCCTTCAAGGTTTAGTTCCTGATTCCATGTACCATCTGTACAACTTAGAAAATTATACAACAAATAGTACACTATCCTTGCCCTCTAATCTCAACTGGGTCTTTCTCAAAATCGATATGCATGAGTTTCTGATGAAAGAACCTTTAGTTAACTGGAGTAGCACCGCATTAGTGCACCAACTCTGTTAACTCATTATTAGTTCCTCAAATAGTTTGGAACTAATCTAACTGGACTTAACTCAGTAAATTGAGTTAACTAATTACAACTCATAATTAACTCATCTTGGACCCCTATAATATAGGGAGAACATATACATGACTTCAAAAAGAAAATTCCTAAGTTAACTAAGTCAACTCACTCTAGTTAACTATTACAAGTTGCTATGAGAATAGAATTCGATTTTAATTCTCAGTTTAATTCAAAGACAAATTAAACTGGAATTTATGGATTCTATTTATATCATTTCTTGTTGCTATTCCAATATTCCCTCTCAAAAAGAAATGAATTCAACTCGATCACGATCTTGAACCTTTGGAATGTTCTGCATGAAACAATTCTCTCTGATGTTGTTGCTCCAGTAACTCTAGAAAGAAAAAAACAACCAACCTGAATCAGAATGTGGCCTCTATCATCAAAGTCTCTTACTGTTGTTTCCTCTTTCGATGGAAAACTCTGCGCTTCTATTGACTCTGCCTTTCTGCACTGTTGTTAACCCTTCTCTACGCTTCTTTAGTATCGCATTGTTGTAGCCTCTGTCACTTTGATCTTTTCTGTATCAATCCCACTGATTCCTCCCACTACTATATACTTTGGGCGCCCGTATCAAGCTACGTTCTATGAGATAAAACCACTCAATGTACCCTGCCCAATTTTAGCCCTCTTGGGACTATCACTTCACATCACCCCACCACACACCTAGAGGTATGGCTGCATGTGATCCCTCTGCCCACTTGGCTCGAAATTTCCCCCTACTGGAGGTCTTTGCATGACTAGATTCCTCCACTCAATCTCCTCCCAGCTTCTCCAATTGTGGCTACTCCACAATTATCTGATACTACTTCTTCTATGCTTAAGTGGGTCTCTACACTTGGTCTCCTCTCAGCTTCTCCAATTGTGGCTACTCCATAATTTCCTGAAGTTGCTTCTGGGGCTTCTTCTAGGGCTGCATGTTAAGAGGTAATTTACTCTCCCTTTTAACCACCAAGTCACTAACCTTTGCCTTTCTCCGCAAGGCTTTGCATGCATCTTGGACCTTAAGAGCATATTGGTTCTTGACCCTTGCACCGATTTGTTTCACTTGCCTCGTGCTAATGTGTATAAGGAAAACCTTTCCCTTACTAAAAACCTCATCATAGCCATGGTATTCCAATACCGTGACTAAAAGAAGATTCTTCTTTAGTCTTGGAACATACATCACATATGTGATCCTGAAAGGGGAGCCAAAATCCCTCTGAAAGGTAACCGTATCGATCCCGGTAGCTCTATACCTCTCGTCATCTCCAAAATATATGCTCTGCTTGAGGTCTTTCTCCTCAAAATTAATAAAGAGATACTTATTCCCCATCATATGGAATGAGGCACCACTGTCAAGAACTACACACCTCCCATGGCAGTGTCGGCCATGCATGTAATGTGAGTGAAATCAAGTTTGAATTGTGAAGCTAGAGCTTCACCTACTGCCACTACTATCGGCTCCTCCTTTCTTGATTTCTTCTGTGGGAAATTCTTGGCATAGTGCCCATGCTCGTGACAGTGAAAACACTTGACTTTCATTAAGTTAATCTTCTTTCCACCCTCCTCGCCTTGGGACATCTTTCCCATGGCCTTCTTTGCCTTACTCGCTAGGGAAAAATCCTCTTCCACTTCCTTACAAGAGGTCCCATCTCTAGTGTTCCTCCTGGTCTCCTACTGCATCAAATCCGACCACAGTTGTTCCCAATATGGCAGCTTCTCCTGACCATTGACAGAGTCCTCATAACAACTATGCCAACTCTTTGGGAGTCCAAGAAGAGAAAGACTCACCATATCATCCTCGGCAATAGTGATTCGAACACTTCCAAGTTCATCATGACATTGAGTGAACTTGTCAAGTAATTTAGAATTGAGTCGCCTGCCTACATCTTGATTTTTCGAAGTTTATCTTTCAATGCCAACTTCCTATAGTCATTGATGTTCTAGAAGTGTGTGGAGTTTCCTTTCCATGGAGAATCGAGACAATGTGGTCTTGAACTCCATCAAGGATTATCTGCCTCGCCCTTGCCACACATTTCTTCCATTCGACCATATTCTTAGCATCCGATGCTGGTGGCTTAGGAATGTCCTGATCAATGAATTCCTTCAAGCCATTGTCTTCCAACACGGCCTCCATGTTGTCCTTCCAGGCTATATAATTCAAGTTTCTATCCAGGGCATACTCTAGCCGCAAATAGTAGAATGCCATCTGTCGATCCTGAAGTATATATTGCAAATTCGAATTTCACCTGTAACCCAAAACTCAAAACTTCAAAATCTCCTCTAGTATACTATTCTCAGTGCCGATGCCATGTATATTTTCCTATATATTCACAAGCTCATGTAATTTACTAAAACAAGTGATTTTATTTAGAATATTAGATTGTTGTGCTAAGATTCTCCTCAGATTAGAAACAAAATGCTTTCATTGTGCTTAAGGATTCATGAATTTTTGCAAGTGAAATGATGAGTTTTTTTATCTTAATTTTATGAGAAATTTAACATAAATAAGAGACTGAACAACAACATAAACATGTACAAAACATCATCAAAAACAAATTACAACATGAACATGATAAAGGAGTTCACCCCTCCTGGGCTACGTCTCCTTGGTTTGGCTTCCAATGGCTTGGGCTTATCTATTATGCTCAAAAATTTAAAAATATGTGTTTACAATGCTCAAATGCCTCTGAAACCTCCTCCTATGAGTCTAGAATGGCTGTCTAGCCTCTTTGTTTTTCCAATTTGGTTAAGAAATGAAGACGTTATGACCTCTCCTAGTTTTCCCAATATTCACTCCACAAATTGCACCATTTCCTACATGATCCTACAATTTCGCTCCAAAAAGTGCTGATTGGGTGAAAATTTCGTCGTGCGATGGCCATAAACTATCAACACCGACAACTCCATTGCAAATCAAAATCGGCAGAAACCAGCGGGTTATATGGTTTGTGAATGCAGCGTGGGTGATACGCGTTTGCAATAAGCAGCAGACCTGATGGAACTATCAACTGCAATATCACTGTATCACATCAGAAAATATCACAATTAGCGGAGCAAGGTGTAATACATATAATGAAACTTTTCACTTTGTGATATGCGATTGCGATATCACAATCACAACCTGATCCTATCGGGGCTGATTCTGTAACACTTCCCTTCTATTATGTGCGATTGCGATCATCGCATCGCAAACATAACTTGCTCCGAGGCTAACTCTTTAATGTCTTCCCTGTTGCAATGTACAATTGCGACTATCGCATCACACCTTGTCTTGCTCTGGGGCCAATTGTTTAACACTGACCCACCTTCGATATGTGATTTGTGAAATGCAGGGCTAATGGAGGCCTACCATTTGGCACTTCCTCATTCGCTGAAGAGTCGTGCCACGTCATCTTCTCCTACCATCTATCCAAGTCAAACTTTAACTTTGACTTGCTCTAACTTCTTCATATGAGATCAGATTTGAGTGTTGTTCGCAACATTGGAATCAAGATGACCAACACTTCGATCTAAAGCTAAGTTAAATATCGAGATTATTCCACTTTGAGTTTGAGCCTAATTTTGAGCATCTGATCACTCCTCCCCACTAGAAGCCTTTTAGACCCAAAAATATCACTTTCAATTGTCCAGCAAGTGAGGGTACAATTCCCTCACCTTTCCAACCTCTATCCATTTGGCTTTTAAATTATTTGTACCCTTGAGCCTCACTCGAAGATAATCAACACTTCCCCTTTTTGATATCCTTGTTCTTTTGTCAAGTATAGTGTCCTGTTGAAGCTCATTAAGGAATTCTAGAGAAAAGTATTCAATATATGGAATTTGAATACTCTTTCTTTGATCTTCAATCGAAGGAGGCCCATACAACCTTAAATTCTCAACATTAACAACAACAAAATTTCATATATGAAGACAAATCCAACCTGAAGGCATTGTTACCAATCCTTTCCAAAATTCTGAATGGACCATATCTAATTGATTTTATCTTTTTACCTTCTCCTTGGAGCCTCTCTTTGTTAATGTGAATCCAAACTTCATCACCAACTTGGAACTTGTGATCTTGACAATGCTTTTCGTGCCTTGCTTTGTACTTGCCTTGGGTTTTCTAAAGTTGTTCTTGAACCTTTTGGTGTACTAATTGGACTTGTTCAGTAAAATTTCTTGCTTTGTCTCTGTCGCTATGACCTTTAATAGAAACATATTTACCAAAAATAAAATCCAAAGGAGATTTAGGAAAGTATCCCAAGCATGCCTCAAATGGCAAAGTCTAAGTTGAAGAGTGTTTGTCTCGGTTGTAACATAGTTACCGATCAAACGAGAAAATGACATAGTACCCGTTTTTTTGAGGTAACAAAAAATCACTCGATTTTGAAAAATGGTGATTCAGAATAAACCTTTTATTTGTCATATTTTTCCATTTTAATTTTTTTTTTTTATGTATCAAGTATGAACGACTTTTTTTAAACGTGAGTGATTTTCATGCTGATTTTAGAAAGTGTTGATGTAGCATTAACACATTTTTTTAGAGGGCTTATTTTTGACAATTTAATTTAATTTTTTTTATGTATCAAGTGTGAACAATTTTCTTAAATGTTAGTGATTTTCATGCTCATTTTGAAAAGTGTTGATGCAGCATCAACACATTTTTTTAAAAGGTTTTTCTTGACACTATTTTTTTTTTTTTTTTTTTTTTTTTTTTTTTTTTTAATGTAACAAGTGTGAACAATTTTTTTTTTTTTGTTAGTGATTTTAATCTTTATTTTGAAAAGTGTTTATGAGCATCAACTCTTTTTGTTTAAAGGGTTTAGATTTTATACTTTAATTTTTTTTAATGAAATAAGTGTGGATAATTTTTTTTAAATGTTGGTGATTTTCATGTTAGTATTTAAAAAAACAAAACAAAACATGACAAAGGAAAATCAAATACAAAAAAATATATTTGAAAAAAAAAAAGAAAAATAAACTATATAATTAAAAAGAAACATCTCATCATATTGGTTAACTACGTCAACCAATTTAGATTTAAAATTTGAATCACAACCTTTAAAAGCTTTATTATCAACATCATTCTTGGGTTTAATCATTAGAAGTACAAAATTATTGCTTGAATTCACTAGTCTTTCAATCTACCCTACATTAACAAGTGAAAGATTTATTTTCTTGCTATGAGCTCTCACAATGTATTCTACTCCATCTTTGAATAAATGATCTTTGTTTTCATGTCTATGGAAGATAACTTTTATGTCATAAAGGTACAGGCTGCCCAAAACTATGCCACAGATATCTAACAGCACAAAATCAACCTCTACTTCATCTATGAAATTTGCAGTAATGGCGAATTTCAATTTACACTTTCTAGTAACCTGCAATTGCGCATTTTCACACACCCATGCAAGTGGATATGGTTTGTGATGTGGAACGGTTTCCAAGTTTAGACTTTTGACAATGTTTTCAGAGATAAGATGGCTTGAGAGCCACTATCGAAAACCGTATCAATCTTGTTGTGTTTTGAGATCACCCTTATGTGAAAAATTTCTATTCTCTACTTTTAATTTGGAGTTTCATTTTGTGAGTTTGAATAACTAGTACTAGCAATGGATTCTTTTCCTTTTAACCCCATGGTTTTGATTTTAGTTTCGTCACCCAAATCAGATCCCAAACCCTGTTGAGTGGTTGCAGTTGTCTTTTGCTTTCCCTAAATGTTGTTTCTCTTTGGTCTCATTTCGAGATGAAGCTTCCAACAATGAGCTTCATCGTGACCCTCTTTGGAACAATGTTTTCATGTAACTTTCTCTTCTTCTTTTTTGATAGACACATTTTTCTTTGCCTTCCCTTTCAAAGCCTTTTCCGTTACTTTACTCTTGAATGGCTATTTACTACTTTCTTTGGGGTGTTTTTTCCTCTTGCCTCAAGATGAGTGGCTTGCACACACACATCATCTAGATTATTGGGATTAAACATTAAGATAATCTACCTAAAGTAATTGTGTAAACCTCCTATGTACTTTAGCAATGTGTCATGTCATTGCAAATCTACGCCTAACATCAAAGACATTTTTTCTGAATTCTTGGGTGTAATCTTGCACATTTTGACCTTTAAGTTGTCTAAAGGTCTACCAATTCATGATGGCCTGCATATAAGCTAGAGGGTAGAATTGTCTTTTGCTTGCAGCAATGAAATCATTCCAAGAAATTGAGATCTTACCATAATTTTAAATCTCCTCTCGGGTCTTTGATTCCCACTATATTAGTGTTGCACCCTCCATTCTCAAGGAAGCTAACTAAATATTTATGTCATCCTCTTGAAGGTTTTCAATCCTTCAATAGACCTCCAACTGACAAATCAAATTATCAAGCTTCTCTGAATTCACTTCACCATTATACAAGGGCAGCTCAAATTTAACATCAAGTTTTAAAAAAGGTGATTTACTAGTTCCTTTTGAAGTATGATGATGAGTATGAGTAAGGGTTGTGTTAGTGGAAAAGGGTTAAGATGCTTCTGAAGAAGAAGATGAAGAATATGGTCAAGAGGGTGGAGGTTTGTCTCCATTTCCATTAACTCCTTCTGAAGAGCCTTCTCCTTTGGGAGGTTTGAAAATTTCCCCTTGCAATTTGGTATTCCTCTCTTCATAGAGGACCTTTACCATCTCTATCATATCAAAGAAAGCCTTTCTGAAAGTCTTCTCATATTCTGTCATGTTTGTAGGTTCTCCTTCATGAGGCATGATCTATGGAGTCTCAACTGCAACTCGAGGTTGAAATGGTGTTGGAGATTGTGGCAACCTTGCTCTCGTTCCCCTTGACCCAACTTCAGGGCTTCCAACGAACTTCCCTTCTCCTCTTTTGAGTTTTAACCTTGTAAGCATGACATAAACATGCAAACAATTAAATTCTTCTTTCACAAAGAAAACTTAGAGCTTTGATACCAAAATGATATGATTTAGAATATTAGATTGTTGTACTAAGATCCTTTTAAGATTAGAAACAAAATGCTTTCATTGTGCTTAAGGATTCATGAATTTTTGCAAGTGAAATGATGAGTTTTTATGTTAATTTTATGACTAATTTAACATAAATAAAAGACTGAACAACAACATAAACATGTACAGAACATGATCAAAAACATATTACAACAGGAACATGATAAAATAGTTCACCCCTTTTGGTCTACGTCTCCTTGGTCCAGCTTCCAATGGCTTGGACCTCTCTATTATGCTAAAAAGTGTGAAAATATGTGTTTACAATGCTCAAATGCCTATGAAACCTCTTCCTATGAGTCTAGAATATCAAAAAATAGCTATCTCACCTTTTTTTTTCAATTTGGTTAAGAACTAAAGAAGTTATGACTTATCCTAGTTTTTCCAATATTCGCTCGACAAATTGCACCATTTCCAGCATGATCCTACAATTTCGCTCCAAAAAGCGCTAACTAGGCGAAAATTTTGTTGTGCAACAACCATAAACTATCGGCACCGACAACACCATCGCAAATCACAATCGGCGGGAACTAACGAGTCTTATGGTTTGTGAACGCAGCATGGGTAATATGCTATTGCAATAAGCAGTGGACCCGATGGAACTATCAACTGCAGTATAAATGTATCGCATTCGAAATATATTGCAATCGGTGGAGACATGGTAATACATATAACGAGACTTTTCACTTTGTGATATCGCAATCGAAAAATGATCCTGATGGGGCCAATTCTGTAACACTTTCCTTCTGCGATGTGCGATTACGATCATCACATCACAACCCTGAATTGCTCTGGCACTGACTCTTTAATGCCTTCCTTGTTGCGATGTGCGATTGCGACTATCGCATCGCACCTTGGCTTGCTCTGGGGCCGATTATTTAACGTCAACCCACATCTGATATGCGATTTGTAAAATGCGGGGCCAATGGCGGCCTGCCACTTGACGCTTCCCCATTCGCTGAAGAGTCTTGCCACATCATATTTTCTTGCCATCTGTCAAAGTCAAACCTAAACTTTGACTTGCTCTAACTTCTTCATATGAGCTCGGATTCGAGTGTCATTTGCACCATTGGAATCAGGATGACGAGCACTTCGATCTGAAGCTAAGTTTATTGAGATTCTCCCACTTTGAGTTTAAGCCTAATTTTGAGCACCTAATCAACAAGAGACAAGAATCTACTTCTACTCTTTACAACGAAAGCCCATAAGGATTGATGAAAACAATAATCGACAAGAGGAAGAACATCAATGGCACATAACATAGTAAGTATCCGGGGAAAGTCACATCTCAAAACCCCACTATCTGTATTGCATTAAATCAGAAATCCAAGATGATAATACAATGCTTATTCTTACAAGAACAATCTCAGCACTTAATAAAACCAATAATCCAACTCACAAGCAAACCCTTGGCCAACACTTAGCCAATTTTGCAACTCTCCAAGTCTATTTCCTTGTGCAATTCCTATGGATGATTAGCCCATATTCAAGGAAAATCAGTGCATCCGAAACTGTGCAATTCCTTCAAGGTTCGGTT
Organism: Pinus tabuliformis; assembly: GCA_031772625.1. Lineage (NCBI taxonomy): Eukaryota > Viridiplantae > Streptophyta > Pinopsida > Pinales > Pinaceae > Pinus > Pinus tabuliformis. Next base: position 878,058,863 of record CM062806.1, on the reverse strand, counting down.
CCTGATTTCATGCACCATCTGTAAAACTCAGAAAATTATACAACAAATAGTATACTGTCTCTACAGTCTAGTCTCAACTTGGTCTTTCTCAGAATCGACATGCATGAGTTTCTGATGAGCGAATCTTTAGTTAACTAGAGTAGCACTAGTTAATGCATTAGTGCACCAACTATCTGTTAACTCACTATTAGTTCCTCAAACAGTTTGGAACTAATTACAGCTCACAAATAACTCATCATAGACCCCTATAATATAAGGAAAACATATACATGACTTCAGAAATACTTCCAACTCGAAATTCTCAAGTTAACTAAGTCAACTCACTCTAGTTAACTATTATAAGTTCTTATGAGAATAGAATTCGATTTTAATTCTCAGTTTAATTCAAGGAAAAATTAAATTGGAATTTCTGGATTCTATTTTTATCATTTCTTATTGCTATTTTCAACAAATGATTGCCCTGAACTCCTAGAAACTCACCAGGAGCTGTGTGTCTTAAGTGCAACACTTCATTTCATCTTTGGAGAGGTTCATCAAGTTGAGCTTTGATGGAGCCTCAAAAGGCAACCCGGGTCCTACGGGTTTTGGAGGGATCTTTCGAGACTTTAGGGAAAAAGCTCATCGAAAATACGCTAACCATTGTGGCTATGCGAATAATAATGAAGCGAAATTTGAAGTTGTTCAACAAGGCCTTCTTATGGCTATTAAATTGGGGTATAAGAAGCTAGTGGTGGAAGGAGACTCTAAATTAGTAATTAACATAGCTAAAAGGTTGAGTCAAGGGGCTAAATGGGACAAGCTTAGCTGCTAGATTGATTCAGGAGATAAGTGAACTTCTCCAAACTTTTGACTATGTTATCAACACAAATGTCAAAAGAGATGGAAATAAAGCAACATATTTCCTTGCAAATTGGGGTTATTCACATCGAAGTGACGCTCTAGAGTTGACTTGGCCTACTCAATCCCCATAAGGTAGGTTTAACTCCCTAGAAGACATCTTAGAGAAAGACAGGAAACACAGTTTACAGAGCCTCCTGAACTCTGAACAGATTCCCGATCAGGGTGCAAGCTGGACAACAATTCCATTATTACATATTAATGACGATGCCTTTGGTGTACAAACCCACCACCCTCCACATGCTTGAGGTATATGGTGCGGTGGCTTCGTGCATTCATGGTGTAAATACTCTCGTAGGAGGTGACATCGATATATAGTGTTTTAGTATTGGAATTTGGTTAGTTGCTCTGTGAAAGAAGTTGGTAAGTGTTTTTTTCATGGTATAGGAGTGTAGAAGGGTGGTGTTGAGCTCTGTGGAATGATGCGGATTCAGGCGAGGTGGCGGGGTAGTCTTCTCCCTGCGTGGGTAAACTAGTATGTGATTTGCCATTCCTTTCTCTCCTCCATGCAACGATTTATCTGTTTGATGGAATTGAGACTATATGGTTTTGAATTGCCGGGGTTTCTGATAAAGAGAGGCTTCATGCATCTACATTTGTGTTTGCCTGTTGAAACAGGTCTATCTGCTCGACATGGTCTCTGTGTCAATTTTGTTTGAGATTATCTTATTCAGGATGGGGTTATATGGGGTATCTATCTCTAGGGTCGGTTCCTGGGACATCTTTGTGGCTCGGACTGGCATCATTGGGACTTGGGGATGGGTAATTTACAGTTTCACTCTTAGGTTTTGTCTTTATGACTTTTCTAGGGATGGGTTGGGGATTTTTCTCTGTTTGTTCTAGAGTCATTGTTCTCTGGAGGGTTTTATGTGGGTTCCATGACCTCTGCCCCTGTGGGAGTCTTCTTGGGCGTACGTTTGTGGCTCTGTGATGGTTTAGGTATTGGGTTTGTCCCTATGGTATAAGCTCTGATATTTTCTCCATTTTATTCTCTGACTGTTATGTTAATGAACTCTGGGTTGTGGCAGTTGTATCTCTGTTTAGGTTGTTTGGTAAGGAAGGTGTGCAATGGAAGAGAAGGGAGGAAGTCCCTTAGGTTTTTTATTGAAAATTATTATTTCATGCTTCTTCTTTGGCAGGTGTGTAGGGTGGTAGTGTCACCTAGAAGCTGAGAGCTTTTGGGCTTAGACTACCACATATGAAAGCAATTCGATTTATCAATTTCTCCACTAAAAACTATAAGCACACGACAATGGATCGGTCGGCAACTACAAAGGCATGAAGCTCAACCTTGAGGGGTTGAGGCAGAAGAACTATGGGGCCCGAGACGGCAGGGCAACCCAATGCCTCTGGGAAAAAACAAGGGGCTGAAAATGAGTTGCCAACATCATAAATGATGCGGCTACAACTTATCACGAAGGATCGATCGAAGAAATCCTGTAGTTAATTGTGAATGGGAAGCAAACTTGAACTATTACGCTGGCTCAATAGCTATTATTAGGCTGACTCGATGGATATTGAGGTGGAGAACTGGCGGGTTATGGTGTCGAATCCAGAGCACACTAGTGGTCGCGTCACTCAGTGCAAACAGACCTGATTTTTGTATTAGTCCATGAAGAGTACCTTGGGAAATGCTTTGGAGCAGGTCTCTATGGGCATGATAAAAACGGTACAAGACTTTCCTAACTATAAACAAGAATTTCAGAAGCTCCAGGTTCAGATGCAAAAACATGATAGCCACCTTCGAAAAATAAACGCTATGAGGACGCTGGAGGGTGAGGGCGACATCCCAGAAATTCCCGAGAGGCCTTTGCCGCTCATGTTACATGGCCCGTCTTTGTTAGACCAATTAAACGATTCTTTCCTTTTTCCTGGTAGCGTTTCTGGGCCTGCCTTTAGCGAATGTAGGTGACTGCATTTCTTCCGTTAAAGCACTGCCCGAAGTGGGGGCGGTAACTGCAAAACATTTGACAGTAGACAGTTCAGTTCTGTGAAGTAATTTGTATTATAATGTCCAGGAAATTAGTTTGAATTTAAGTGTTTAGTTGGCATATAAACTCGTCGAACTTGTACCAGTCTGGGGCACTTGCAGTGAACGTGTTGTTAATATGTATAGTTGTGCTTCTTGAAAAATGAATGTCAATCAATCTATGGCCGTCCATTCTTCCATGTCCCTGGTACATTGCTGAAATATATTGTTGTCGCCGGTATTGATGTGGAATTAGCGGTGGATCGAGTGTGAGCATTAAATCCTTCTCTACTGGATAACCCATGGCTTACATTTCCAATTGGGTTGGAGGCCTCCATTCTCATGCTTACCACTTACGGTTAGTGCGGTGTGTTTTATAATTTCTGCTTTAAATTTCTCACATTTTTGGAGTGGGGATATGGCCTACATGTTCATACTTACCACTTACACTTAGTACGAGGCGTTTTTAACTTTACAATTAAATGCCTCATTTTTCAAGGAGTAGGATTATAGCCTCCATGTTCATGTTTTCCATTTGGTACCAGGGATTTCATGATTCGCGTTTTAAAGGTGCTTTTTTTTAATAAACTAATAATATGGTGATTTTTCCCTTAATTAAATTATTAGGCGGATAAATTACATAGATAATGAACATTTTTATATATTAGGTGGATAAATTGTACATATTCCAAGCATTTCTATAAATAATTAATAAATAATAGTTTCGCAGTTTTCATATTACTGACCTGAAGATTTTTATAGTTTAGGTCATAAATTGTGGCTCATAAGGAAGATAAATATAATTTTATTTAATATTAAATATTGGTTTGATGTTTATTATAAATATTTAGCAAAATAATAATTAAATGAATTTTATTTAATAAAAAAATAAAATTTTAATAATTAGATTTGATTTTTTAAGAATATATATTTTTGAAATTTTTGTAGATATATTTTTAGAAAAATAAAATAAATATGTGGATAGACATGTTGATTTTGGAATATCTCTATGAAATATTCTAGTATAGAATTTAATTTTCAAAGTAGTTATCTTATTTTTTTTTAATTAAATTAATTAATTAAAAAATATCATGTTAGGCTCAGAATTTTGTGATCCATATTATTTTTTGTTTTAATTAAATTGATTAATTAAAAAAATATCATGTTAGATCTCAGACTTTTGTGATCTATATTAAGGATGAACCACGTTAGATGGTTCTAAATGTGGACTAAATGTTAATGATGTTATTAAAAACAATCTCATTAGAAAAATATCATATAAATAAATGTCATATGAAAAAAGCCCATTTACATACTATGAATGCCCATCCTAAAGTGGAGGTAAATCTCTATCGTTAAAAATTCATGTTCTACATTTTTTTAAATGTATTAATGTTTGACATGTATATTTTTTATAATAAATAAAATAATGATTTAAAATATAATTATAATTTAATTAGTTTTTATGATTTTTCTAATTTCAACACTTTGGGTTTGAGATATATAATATAATTATAGTGGTTAGGAAAATCATTTCTTTTCATATCCACTTAAAATAGGGATATGTTAACCCCTTATTATAAAGCTTGAATACTAAGTGCTTCACTCCTCCATCAATGTGAAACCCAATATTATTCACAAAATCAATTAAACCTAGAACTTTTCTATATGACATTCTACTTGTAGTTTATAATATTTAACCACTCAAACTAATCCATTCCCTAATTTAAATAAAAAATATAATTATTATTTTTTTAATAATATATATTATATTAAAATATCTAAATAATGGAAAATAATTAATTTAAATTTATAAAACAATAAAATTATTTATATTAATTTATTTATTTTTTAATAATATTATTAAAATAATATAAAATATTATAATTATAATTATGATTTCAATTTATAATTTATCTCTTTTTCAAAGTTGTTTGGACTATACCATAATCAACATCAAAATTTTCACTTAATTCATAAATAATATTCCAAAAATAATATAAAATAAAAAGTGTAAATATTAGTTATTCTTATATAATTTATATTTTATTGTGTTTTTTAATTATTGAAATTAATTTTTTAAATATATAAATAAATTTAATATTTCTTACTAGTAAGTATAAAAGTGAAATTGAATAAAAATATTAATAGAACATATTGAATAAAAATATTAACAAAACACATTACATATGAAGGTGAAGGTGAAGGTGAAGGTGGAGGTGGAGAGAAATATTGAGCGAATAAAAATTACAATAATATGTTTTTGACCAATATTTCCGTCCACACACCCTATGGAAAATTTTAGGGGCTAATATTCGCAAGTGGGCTCATTTTCCATGATTTTTCCAAAAACAAATCATCAATTTCAATTTTTTTTATAAAAATGATTCATCCAAATTTTACAATATAAAATTATTTTACCTTAGAATTTGTCAACATTATATAGAGAGGATATATAAAATCATTATAAATTTGAATAATTTTACAAATACATCGAGAAACATTTTATAGTTTGCATATTAAGGACTAGAGAGATTCACCGATGTTTTTAAATTTCAAGATAATTTTCCATCCTTAAAATTTTCGATGCCTTACCCTCATTCTTAGCATTATATAGAATGTTTTGCCCAATATTTCCCCAACCCCAACTCCCACTTCTAGAATGTTTTGCCCAATATATCTCCCAACCTCAACACTAACCTCAATATATTTTAGAATGGGGTTGGGAAAAATATTGGGAACACTGTACTTCAGGGTGGGGATGAAGGGAAATATTGGGCAAACATTGTGTTTGAGGGTAGTGATAGTATATTTTGAAAATAAAATGCCAAATACTCCGAACATATTTTGGTCAATATTTCCCACCACCACTCTCAAATATATTTTTCCCAATATTTTCCTCCACAGGTATCTTTTAATATATCATAATGAAAATGATAGTAAAAGAAAAACTGAGAAAAACATATTATAATAATGTATGTCACTCATATATTCTATCATTCTTTAAACTTTATACTAAGAGTGGGAGTGTGGATAAAATGAATATTGGGAAAAACACATTATTACAATGTTTTTTTTCAATATTTTTCTCTATGTTCGGATATTTTATAATTTTTTTATAATTAAAAAAAAAAATTAAGTTGAAAAAAAAATTAAAAACAAATCTTTTATATTATAATTCAGGAAAGTATGGAAAAAAATTATTGAACCAAATTTAAGGTAAGAGTGACAATAAATATTGAAAAAAAATATTATTATAAAATGCATTATTACATATTATTATTGATATGTGACCTCGTAAAACTTATACTAGTTTAAAATATTTTTAATAAATGTATTATTAATTAAACTTAAAAACTCATTCTACAGCCCAATATAATGCGCAATCTTATTTTTCAATCATTAAAATTAGAATTTATAATATTTCAATCCATCTATCCATTCTTCCATGTCCCTAATAATATATTGTCGTCAATGGCCAATGTTAATGTGGAATTAGCCGTGGATCGAATCTGAGCATTAAATCCTTCTTTACTGTCTAAACGATCGCTTACATTTCCAATTGGGTTGACGGCCTTCATGCTCATGCTCACCACTTACGGTTAGTGCGATGTGTTTCATAATTTTCTCACATTTTTGGAGTGGGGATATGGCCTACATGTTCATCCTTACCACTTACACTTAGTACGAGGCGTTTCATATTTTACAATTAAATGCCTCATTTTTCAAGTAGGATTATGGCCTCCATGTTCATGCTTTCCACTTGGTACCGGGCATTTCATGATTCGTGTTTTAAAGGTCCGTTTTTTTAATAAATTAATAAATAGAGAAATTTCGTTTCGCGACTTTCAAATTACTCACATTTAGTCAGATTCTTTTATGGCTAAATGAGAATTTACATTCTCCATTTAGTCGACATATTTGATGTTTATTATAAATATTTAGTGAGATAAAAGTTTAGTGAGTAAACAAATTTGATTTAATAAAAAAATCAATTTTAATAATTTGATTTGACTTGTTTTTAGAATATATATTTTTGAAAATTTTGTAGATTTTTTTAAGGTAAAATAAATATGTCAATGTTTATTCTCGAATATTTCCATGAAATATTTTAAGATAGAAATTTATTTTTAAATTATTTAGGTTATTTTTTGTTTTAATTAAATTGATTAATTAAAAAAATATCATATAAAGTGAGTTATAATTTTTTTGAGCATATGGTATTGATAAGTCATGGTATTGATATAGTTCTCTTAGGGGAAGGAGCAGGAGAGCGATTTTGGAGCTAGGGTTACAGTTTAGCAGAGTTCATTCTCCATGGAAGGCCGTAAAGGAGGGAGCTCCACTCCCTCCTACAAACAGGGAGTGGCTAGCAAGGGAAAAAAACCAATAGAAGATAGAAATCCTTCAGCTAAAAGGCAAAGAAATAGAGAAAAGGAGCAAGAGGGCTCTAAATCTAAGGAGAATAGCAATATTAAAGAAAGCAAAGAAGTAGACAAGGAACAAGGCACAAAAGACAAAACTCAAAGGGGACCATGCAAACCCAAGACTACTATCACTCCTAGAGTTGTTTTGAATGACCCTACTCTGTAGGCGCATAGGGACCACATGCAGACTTATGCAATCATTTGTAAGTTCATGGGTTTATGGCCCACTAAAAAGGCATTACAAATATGGATTAAATACCATTGGAAACGAAAAGGAAGCATAGAACTACATCTTGGGTCAAATGGATTCTTTACTGTAGTTTTTGCAAACATTGAAGATAAGGACAGAGTGTTTGAAGGAGGGACCTACTTTTTTGCAGCAGCAGACCTATATATGAGACCTTGGATCATGAATTTTGTCCCAGAACGTGAAACTTTTACCTCGGTCCCAGTTTGGGTAAGACTCTACTCTCTACCTTTGGATTACTGGCAACTGGAATCCCTATCTGCCATAGGAAATAAGTTAGGACGTTTTGTCAAAGCTTCTGAGGCCACTAGAAGGGGAAAATACACATCCTTTGCAAGAATATGTGTGGAGATGGATCTTTTTGGAGCTCTGCCGGATGAGGTAATATTGGAAGTGTTTGATGAAGAATGGGTACAAACAGTGGATTATGAGCACATCCCATTCAGATGTTGTAAATGTCATGAGCATGGGCATCTATTTCGAGATTTCCCTCTTAGTAAAACTAAAAATACTAGTATAACCAATACCATGAAAGACACTAAAAGCTTTCACAAAGTGGTCCAGAAATGAAAAGGGAGCAAGAGGGGATCGAAGACACATCAAAATGAAAGGCAACAAACCAGTCAAAACAGGTTTCAAGCACTAGAAGAGGAAGAGGGGATAACGGAAGCAGATCAGGCCAAGGGAGACACTCCACTGAATGAGGAGAACGAAGAACAGGAGGAGCAAACACAAACCATTAACAAACAAAAAGAAGAAATGATAAGTGACACAGATTTGGAGATGAATCTGGAAATAACCCATCTGAGTGAGATGGAAATGGAAGACCACGAACTACAGGAGATTCTTAAGAAAGAGAATCTAGATCTAGAAGGATTCCTGAAACAAGGAACTAGGAAGAGAGTGGATTCGTTACCTCCAGAGGAGTTCAATAGAGTTCAACAGTTATTCTTATGGAAAACTCAGACCACAGGGCTGGAAAAGCAAGGGGATCATGAAAGGCAGAGCAACGAAGGTGTGAAAGCTATGAAATCGACACCGGGCTTGGAACCTAGATATTTAGGAAAGAAAAGAGGCAGGAAAAAGCAAAGCGAGCTTTTGATGGAATGTGGAAAGCTAATGATAGACTCAAGTAAGATGAAAGACCTATCCAGTTACTCCTTTACAAATCTTTAATAATGAAGTTCACTTCTTGGAATATTAGAGGCCTAGGCAGTAAAAGAAAACAAAGGTTACTGAGTAATAGAATGAAACAAGTAGCACCAGATGTAATCTTCATCTAGGAGACTAAATGTTCCATTCATAAAATAAAAGAGATTCATAGTAAATGGCTCAATACATTTGAGTTTCTAGAAGTCAAAGCAGAGAATACAGCAAGTGGCATTATCACGCTTTGGAACCCCCAAAAAATTGACATTATAGATGCAGAGGCAGCTAGGGATTATCTATCAGTGGTCATTCAGCCAATGGGAGATAAGGAAGTCTACCTAGTTATAAATGTGTATGGTCCCTAGAGAATGGATGGCAAACTCAAGCTTTTAGACTCCTTGCAGGATCTCAGGGAAAGACATGCAAGTATCCTTGGATCTTGGGAGGTGATTTCAATATGATCAAATCTTTGTCGAAGAAAAAGGGGGGCACTAGAACTCTAAATAAAGATTCTTGTGCCTTCCAATCTTTCATAGACAATATGAAGTTAGTGGATATTGTTATGGGTAATGGTACCTTTACTTGGAACAATAAAAGAGGAGGAGAGTCTCAGGTGGCTTCCAAATTAGATACATTCATTATCTCAGAGGATCTTATGCTCAAGGACAAGGACATATTTGCAATATTTCTCCCTTTTGGAGGCTCTAATCACTGGCCCGTGCAACTGGAAATGTAGGAGATTGGTACCTCCAGGAATAGACCTTTCAGATTTGAAAATATCTGGCTTTCCCATGTAGATTTTGCCAACAACATATCCATCTGGTGGGCTGAAGAATTAAACATTCAGGGCACAAGCATGTTCCTACTTCAAAAAATACTAAAACATATCAAACTCAGGCTCAAGGAGTGGAACAAGAAGGAGTTTGGTAATATTTTTGAAGGAAAAAAAATTTGTCGAGGGAAAAATGCAGGAACTCAATCAAACCCTTATCAAGGAGGGTTTTGATATGGATAGAAATGAGCAGGCAACCAAGTATTAACAAGAATGGGAGAATTTCTGTAAACAAGAGGAGATTTTTTGGAGGCAAAAATCCAGAGTGCAATGGCTAAAAGAAGGTGAACGCAATACCAGATTTTTCCACAAATCCACTGTGGCCAACAGAGCTCACAACAAGGTTTCTTCTATCAAGGATGCAGGAGGTAATCTTCTTCATTCTCATGAAGAAATAACAGCAGTGCTAGTTCAACGCTTTTGTGGTATTGTTCAGGAATCCTATTCAGACAGGGAACAATATATTAGGGTTATATCAAGACATATACCTAAGCTGGTTTCCAATGAGGACAATTTCAACCTTAATAGACCAGTTTCAGAAGAGGAGATAAGTGAGGTCCTAAAAGAAATGCAAAATGGTAAGGCACCAGGTCCGGATGGTTTCAATGTTGACTTCTTCAAAGCTTGCTCGAAGTAAAACAGGATGTTCTGAATGTAGTGGAAGACTTTAGGAGGGACAAAACCATTCTGAAGGCGCTTAATACCACCTTTATTGCCCTGATCCCTAAACAAGATTTAGCTCTAACTCCTGATAGGTTCAGACCCATTGCCCTGTGCAATGTGGTCTACAAGATAATATCCAAGGTTGTGGCCAATAGACTCAAACCTCTTCTCCCCACCCTGGTGTCGGGGGAACAATCTCGATATGTGGAAGGTAGGCAAATCCTCGACAACATAATTCAAGCTCATGCGGTGGTGCGCTTACTAACAAGCAAGAAGAAATCTAGAATGATCATGCAGTTGGATATCGCCAAAGCTTACGATAAGCTGAATTGGAACTATATCAGAAAGGTTCTCTTGGCTTTTGGGTTTGATCACAATTGGATCAGATGGGTAATGGCCCTAGTAACTTCTCCTAGTTTTTCAATTCTTGTTAATGGTTCTCCTTTAGAGACTTTTATTCCTTCAAGAGGCCTTAGGCAGGGAGATCCACTCTCTCCCTTTCTCTTCATTCTCATGATGGAAGGGTTGGGTAGATCTATCAAGCATGCTAAAGAAGTTGGTAAATTCAAAGGTCTCCAACTTACTGAAGATGGTCAAGCCTTAACACATCAACAATTTTTGGATGATACCATGCTACAGGGCATCCCCACAGTCAAAGAAGCTCTAGCTTATAAGCAAATCCTGAGAGACTTCGCCATGGCTTCAGGTATGGAAGTTAATCTCTCCAAATCTAAGTTTTTTTTCTTTAATACTCACATTGCTATTCAGAGAAATATTTTAAGAATCTTAGGCTTTCAAAAGGAAATCCTCCCTTCAAAATATTTGGGAGTCCCTCTAACGGCCAAGCCATTTCACAAGAGCATCTGGGAGCCAGTGATTAGCAAACTGCAAGACAAGATTAGGAAATGGACTTTCAAATCTTTAAATTTGGCTGGTAGGGTGGTGCTAACAAAGGTTGTTCTTCAATCAATCCCATTCTTCATGCTATCAGCTCTCCCAACCCCCAAAGGTGTTCTGCAGCAATTTAGAAAAGTGAAAAGATACTTTCTTTGGGGCAAGGGGGAAGAAAAATAGAAATGGGCCTTGGTAGCATGGGAAAAATCTACAAACCCAAAAACTATGGAGGACTCATTCTGGATGATCCTGAGATTCTAAGTAATGCTTTAGGAGCTAAATTATGGTGGCGATGGGTTAAAGATCCTGAGGCACAATGGGCAAAGATATGGAAAGAAAAATATGCACAAATGTGGAAAAATAATGATCTAATAAGAATGACAAGATATAATAAGGGATGTCATATCTGGAATAATGCCTAGGACAACAGGGGTTTAGTCCAAGGAAACAGCGTCTGGGAAATCAAAGAAGGAAACCTTGCCCTATTCTGGGAGGACAGATGGCAACAAGAACCTATTTTGTTAAAGGAAGACTTGAGAGATCTCAAGGAAGATACAAATTCTAAGGGTTTATCTAAAGTAAAAGATTTTTGGGACCATAACAGCAGCATTGAAAATGGAGAACCTGGAGGAACTTTGAGTTCAAGGATGAAAGCCCCTTGAAGGCTAAAGTAGAGACTCTAAAAAATATGTTAGATCAAAGGAATATTTTGAAATCAGGGGAGCAAGATCAGCTAAGATGGGCCAACAAAAGTGAGGGTACCTTTAATCTCAAAGAAGCAAAACTCATTCTCCTTGACCTTCACTCACAAGCTCCAAATAAGACTTGGCAAGACCTATGGAGACATCAAGGATGGACGAAGATTAAACTCTTCATGTGGTTGGTTCAGCATAAGAAAATCCTAACCTGGGATAATATCAGAAAGAGGGGTGTCCTGGGGCCTTCTAGATGTCAGCTCTATGAAGCCCAAGAGGAAACTATGAAGCACCTTCTCAACAATTGCATCTTCACTTCCAGTTTATGGGATTCTTTTGCCACCATTTTCCAACAGACTGACAGGGACAAAGGGAGCATCATCAATACCGTAAACAGATGGAGAAGAACCATTTTTGACAATGAGATTCTTAGCTTAGCATGGGCCATCATGCTAAGTTTCATTATTTGGAATGTCTGGAAAGAAAGGAACAACAAAATATTCAAGAATGAAAAGAGGCCATCCCAAAACCTTTTTGAGTAGATCTTAAAACAAATCAAGGAAACGATGGGCACTATTGTACGAAATCTCCCCAAGAACCCTCCTTCTGCCGAGGATTTGAAAACTCTCAGTGATCTGGGTCTGCAGGGACTAATACCTTAGGGATGGGATAGGAAAGTTATCTCCCTGGATTCTAAGCAAGATTTCTGGCATCCCCCCCCCCCCCCCCCCCCCAAGGGATTTTTGAAATTCAACATTGATGGGGCTTCAAAGGGCAACCCGGGCTTTGCGGGTTATGGAGGTGTGTTAAGGGATGAGAATGGTGGAGTACTTTTCATCTTCTATTGTCATTTAGGAAGAGCCACTAATAACATGGCGGAATTGATGGCTATGGAGCAGTGCTTAGATTTCCTGAAACAGGATAACTGGAAAAATGTGATTGTTGAAGCTGATTTGGAGTTAATCATCGAATCAGTCAAGAGGATCAGCTAGGGCACAAGGCCAGAAAAAGTCTCAAGGAATTGGCGTCTGATATAGGGATTTTAATGGATTCAGCTGCACCTCCAGAGCCTCCGGACTATTAGTTTTAAACATGTAAGAAGATCGGCAAACAAATTAGCTGATCTTCTTGTCAACCAAGGGGTGATCAACACAAAGAACAGGGTTGCATTTGGCTAGCAAGAAATGCCTCAGAGCAGGTTAAAAGCAATTTTTTATGACCAGGCAGATGAAGATAGTATTGTGTTTCGGAGTAGGGCCTGCATGGAGACGGCATCCCGTTGATTCAGGTGTTCTATGTTTCTTATTTTTTCTACTTTCAGGTATTCACGGGACATAGTAAAACGAGTTAGCATTATTTTTGAGATTCTAGTGGACACTCAGTTGGGCGGCCCTGGTTCGTCTAAGAAAGACCATTTGGCAGGTTTTTCGTCCTTCCTGGTTTCTGGCAGAGAAAAAGAAACGATAGGTAGAATCTCGGGAACTCTTGGCAACCGAAAAAATAGGGGTTTTTCGTCTGGGATCGATTTACCGGGCTAGCAGAGGTTTTTAGGTGATCGCGGCCCTCACAAGCAGGAAATGGTTTTGATGAATTTGGAGCGATTCCATACAGAGGGATACAAGTGGAGGTGGGATCGGCTACAATACTGCCCTCATCGCACACTAAAGGACAGTGAAATTAGTTGGTGCGAAATGACCCTCAGCCATCGGATTATGCGAAGCGTTTCAATGGCAGGGATTCATCGTGTAGGTTATCAGTCTAGTTGGTGGGAAGTGCTAATGTTCAGTGATATTAGGCGGTGCAACATGATCCTCGGCTGTTGGATCAGGCGAAGTGATTTGACAGCCAGGATTGTTCGCGTAGTTCATCGGTCTAGATTGGCGGGTTTTCCGGCAGCGACAACCTCCCTTCATTCCACTTTTGGTACAGAAAATAGTGTACAAAGCAGTTTCTAGGTGATCGTTGGGTTCCTGAGTCGTAAGCGGTATTGGATTTTTGGAAGCGATCCCATTAGGCTTCCTACACATGGCAAGGGGGTGGTAAGGAATACCGCCCCCCATCGCACACTAACGTTAGGTCATCTTGGCAGTGCGATATCGCTCCTGGCCGTTGGATATAGCCGTCGGGATCTACAGTCAAAAACGGTCGTGCTGTTTTGGTGGGGCCAGGTCTTTTTCTCCATGAGTCATATTAGGGTGCCTTTTTCCTCAACAGGTGGTTGGCACGCAAAGTATGGTTGGTGGTGATGGTTGTTGATTTTCCAGGGAGTGGGGGTGGAAGGCACCAGAGTTCTCCACGTGATTGGAGAAACTTTTAATCCAATTTTTTGTGTAATTTGAGAGTATGATAATGACTATTATAGGGGGGGGTCAGGTCTTTGGCAGTTTTCCCCTTGGTTTTCCTGAGTCCATGAAAATGGACGGTTTTTTGTATATTTTGTAACACTATTTTTGTTTTAATGAAATAGAAGGATCGTCTCTTGCTTCATCAAAATAAAGATAAGTCATGGTATTGATCGTATTGTAAGAAAGCTCATTTACATATTTTGAATGCCCATAGTAAAATAGAGGTAAACCTCTATAGTTAGACATTAATGTTCCAAGTTTTTTTTTAAATTTATTAATGCCTATAATAATAATAATAATAATAATAATAATAATAATAATGGTAATAATAATAATAAAGTTATAATTGAATTAGTTTTTATTATTTTTATAATTTTAATATAATTATAGTGGTGAGGAAAATGGTTTCTTTTTGAAACCACTCAAGATAGAGGGATATGTTGATCCTTATTATAACCCTCGAAACTTATCTATATAACATTCTACTTGTAATTCACAATATTTAACCACTCAAACTAATCCATTACCTAATTTAAATAAAAATTATAATTATTATTTTTTAATAATATATATTATTTTGAAATATCAAAATGATTAAAAATAATTAATTTAAATTTAGTGAAAAAATTATTTATATGAATTTATTTGATTTTTAATATTATTATTAAAATAATATAAAATATTATAATTATAATTTCAATTTATTGTATTTATCTATTTTTTAAGTTTGTTTGAACTTTACCATAATCAACATCAAACTTTGCACTTAATTCATAAAGAATTTTGTAAAAGTAATATAAAATAAAAAGTGTAAATATTATATTATTTAATTTTTTTAATGATGATAATTATTAAAATTATTATATTATTTGTATTTTTCTTTATTTTTAGTTATTGATATTATGTTTCATATATAAAAAAAAATAGATTAAAGTTATGTTTTTTTTTTATAAGTAAGAGACGAACCTTCTATTAATCTAGACAAATTACATAATTTACAAAGAGCCCCAAATAGCAGGGGTGACAAAACCATGAACTGAAGCAATCAACAGCCTTACTGGTCAAGACAAGGTGCTTACTGCATTCCACAAACTGACCCGCCTGCAACAATACAGGAGGTCACTTAACAAAACGGGTTCGAAACCCTCAGGCAACCAGCAAGAACCAAACCACGCCTATGAGTAAATAGCCCCGACCCATCAGCCAACAAGAAACAAGCCCTGATCCATCTAAGCCGTCGAAAACAGAGTCCTGATCCAATGGCCAACATGGATATCGCACAGACAAGAAGCAAGGAGGTTAACCACGCGATGAGAGTGGTTTTCTCTCACCTCTCCTTGCCACATGTTACCCCCTGAATGGAATCGCATGCATCTGCCCCAAAACCTGATACCACCCATGCCCCGCGTGATATACCACTTGTGGTTTTTGGGTTTTGTGTTCGCGGTATCGTGGTAAGTTAGGGGCCCACAGTGGGACCCATAGTGGAGCCCATTATCCCCAGCACCCGGACCCGAAATCAACTCTAGAATGGGTCCACAAGGCCAAATCAGGTCCGTGACCTTGAGACAAACAGCCCGACCAATCCCAGCCATCGAAACCAATGTCCCAATCCAACAGCGAGCGAGGATATCGCACTGCCTAGAAGCTCGGGTGTTAATCATGCAATGAGAGCGGTTTCCCTCGCTTCGCATTGCCACGTGGTGTCCTCTGATTGGAATCGTGCACATTTGCCAAAATATCAAATACCATATGGGTCCCACGCGATAAACCATTTATGGTTTTGAGTTAATGGTTTCGTGGAGAAAAAAACCCGCTCATTGGCCAAACACGGAATGTCTAGCCCATTCCACCAGTCTTTCTGAGCTTTCCATCTATAGTCGCCAACAGAAAACCGCTAAGCCAAAATCACACAGACAACCCGATCTATGTCTGTGTCCATCTCGTGACCTTTTCCATTCATCCAAAGGTAAACATAATTGTGGAAAGCCACCATAGACATAGACGAATTATGTTATACCATTCTCATCCTGTCTCCTAACTCCCTTTGGTCAGTTTTGTTTAACCACAGATCCCAATCATTGGTTTCCAGGCATAGACACTCTTCCCTCAGTTTACCTACAGGTACATGTTCCCAAGCATGCCGAGAATAACTGTTCTTATTGACCACCCCTTCGTTGGCCAACCGATTCGCAAGCATGTTTGCCTTCTGTCTGACATGAACAAATCTTATCGTTTTAAGATTTTGCGGATGATAGTGTATGTGATGAAAATTTGCATAAGCTTCCAGTGCTTTGACACTTTATCCAGCAAAGTTCCATTGTGAATCCTCTTGGTTGCTCTGATGGTTAGTTCTGAATCTGCTTCAATTATAACATTTTGTAGATTAGCTTCCACCATGATCTCCAAGCATTGTTCCAAGGCCAGAAGTTCAGCCATGTTATTGGTGCCCTTTTCCAAGTGGCCATGGAAGATAAATTTTATATGCCCCTGTTGATCTCACATAGCACCCCCAAAGCCCACTTCCCCTGGATTACCCTTAGAAGCTCCATCAATGTTTACTTTGAGGAAGCCCTGTGGAGGGGGCTACCAACTGCTAGCCCCTGAGCTTATTGTTCTTACTTCCTTACGAGTTCCTTGAGGAATTATGGATTGTAGACCCAAATTGAGAAGAATGATCTCCTCGTGAGGCAGAGGAGGGTTAGTGGGAATTGACCTTAAAAGGCTTTTGACCGTTTCTTTGAGCTGGTTCATCATCTGATTGATTATGTGCTATGGCTCGCTTGCTTTGTTTATGAATATTCTCCTATTGCGTTCTTTCCAAACATTCCAAATTTCAAACCTTGGAACTAGCATCCAAGCTTTGTTGATGATTTCATTCTCTAAGAAGTTATTCCTCCAGTTTTTCAAAGTGTTGGAGATACTGAGATTGTCCCTGTAAGTTTGTCGGAAGCTTGAGGCCACCCAGTTCCATACCTTGGCAGAAAAAGGGTAGAGCTTGAGCGGGTGCTCAATCGTTTCCTCATGTGAGCTGCAGAGGTGACATTTGGAAGGTCCTATGAAGCCTTTCTTAAGAAGGTTTTCCCAAGTTAGTATCTTTCTTTGGTACACTAACTAGATAAATAGCTTTATTTTCATCCAGTGAGAGGTTTGCCAAATCTTCTTCCAGACTATATCAATATTGACAAAGTTAAAACTGTTATTGCCTTTTTTGCCTCTTTGAGGTTAAAGTTTCCTTCATTATTCTTCCCCCATTTTAATTGGTCGAGTGAGGATGAGACCAGAATTCGTCTCTGCTCTAATTCCATGGTGATAGCATCTACCATATCCTTCAAAAGACTTTCATTACTGTAATTTAGATCCTTCCATTTCCTCCATTTTCCATTATTACTTCCCTGGTCCCAGAAATCTTGTACTAAGAAGAGATCTTTGATGTCTATGTCTCTCTTGAGAGCTGCCCAATCATTCCTATTTAAGATGGGTTCCTTTTGCCAACAATCCTCCCAGAAATGAGCCTGGTCCCCTGCTCGGATTTCCCAGAAGCAGTGTTGTTGAACAATGCTTTTGTTCTCCCAAGCAAGGTTTCAACTATGTGACCCCCTAATTTGTCCTAACATTCTGATGTGATCCTTTTCCTGTGAGTATTTGGCGTACTTTTGTTTCCAAATCTTGGCCCATGGGGCATTTGGCTCCTTAATCCACCACCACCACAGTTTAGCTACTGAAGCTTTGCTTAGAGTCTCCAGATCATGCAACCCCAAGCCACCATGGCTTTTAGGCTTACAAAGCTTGTCCTAGGCAACTAAAGGCCACTTTTTATTTTCTTCCCCTCTGCCCCACAAAAAGTCCCTTTGAATGTTCCTTATCTGCTGCTTGATACCTTGAGGAGGAGGGATGGCTACAAACATGAAGATGGGAATGGCCTACAATACCGCTTGAGTGAGCACAAGTCGCCTTGCTAAGTTTAGAGCTCTGTAAGTCCATTTACTGATTTTGTCTTGAAGTTTATTCAAAATAGGTTCCCATATTTTCTTGCTTAGAGGGTTATCAATAAGAGGAATGCCAAGATATTTGGAAGGCAGCTGTTCCTTTTGAAAACCAAATAATCCTGGTAATGTTTCTCTGAATAGCAATATTAGTGTTAAAGAAAAAAACTTTGGACTTGTTTTGGCTTACCTCTGTACCTGCTGCCATAGAAAAGTCGTCCAAGATTTCTTTGATTTCCCTTACCTCTCTAACTGTGGGTATGCCCTACAACATAGTATCATCCACAAATTGTTGACAAGTGTTAGCCTCTCCATCCAGGGTGAGCCTAATCCCCTGAATTTTTCCTTCAACAGTTGCCATATTGATTTCCCTACCTAGCCCTTCCATCATGAGGACAAAGAGGAAAGGTGAGAGCGGATCTCCTTTCCTGAGCCCTCTGGAAGGTGTGAAATTTTTTGAAGGAGCTCCATTGAGCAGAATGGAAAAGCTAGTCGTGGTGACTAGTGCCATAACCCATCTTATCCAGTTTTGGTCAAATCCATGGGCTTTAAGAATAGCTTTTATATAAGACCAGTTGAGTTTTTCATAGGCTTTCGCAAGGTCCAACTGAATTATCATCCCTGCTTGCTTGTTGTTGTTGAGTGAGTGTACCACCTCATATGCTTGGATGATGTTGTTGAGAATTTGTTTGCCCTCCACATAGCCTGCTTTCTCTTCCGAGATGAGGGTAGGTAGCAGGGGCTTGAGACTATTGGCTATCACTTTGGAGATGATTTTATACACCACATTACATAAGGCTATGGGCTTGAATCCATCCGGAGTCATAGCATTTTCCTTTTTGGGGATTAAAGCTATGAAGGAAGCATTAAGTGCTTTCAGAACCTTTTTATTTCTTCTTGAGTCTTCCACAACCTCAAGGATATCCTGTTTGACTGTATTCTAGCAGGCTTTGAAGAAATCAACATTGAAACCATCTGGTCCTGGTGCTTTTCCACTTTGCATTTCCTTGATCACCTCACTGACCTCCTCTTCCGAGACCGGCCGGTTGAGATTATGGTTGTCCTCTCTAGTGACCAACTTGGGAATGTACTGTGTGAAAAGAGAAATGTACCTATATCTATCCTCCATAGGTTCCTTTGCAATGTTAAAAAAGTGTTGAACTAGGTTTGATTCCATATCCTTGTGAGAGACCAGTTCAATACCCTGAGAATCCTTAATTTATGTGATTCTATTATGTGTCCTGTGGGCCATAGTGGATTTGTGGAAGAACTTGGTATTTCTTTCTCCCTCTTTAATCCATTGAATCCTGGATTTCTTTCTCCAGAAAGTTTCCTCTTGTAGGCAACGATCCTCCCATTCTCCCTGCAAAGTGTTAGTTAGCTTTTGCCTTTCCTCGTTGAAGCCTTCTAATATATTGATCTGATTGACTTCGTGGAGTTTTTGCTCAGTTTCAATTCTGGCCTTGATGATATCTCCAAATTCCTCTTTGTTCCAATTCTTGAGTTTTAATTTAATCTATTACAGTATTTTCTGAAGCATGTACATCTTAGTGTCTTGAATGTTCAAATCCTCCTTCCACCATTTGTCAATGTTGCTAGTAAAATTGGGGTGCGAGAGCCAGGCATTCTCGAATGTGAAAGGCCTATTTCTCGAAGTGCCCATAAAGGTAGCTTCTAGTTGAACTGGCCAATGATCTGAACCTCCAAAGGGAAGAATGGACACTGTGATGGCTGGTCCTGTTAGGAGGAGATCCTCAGAAACAATAAATCTATCAAGTTTTGACGCCACTTGGGATGCCCCTCCCCTTCTGTTGTTCCAAGTGAAGGTTCCATTTATTGTCTCTGTATCTGCTAGTTCCATGTTCATGATGAAATCCTGGAAAGCTTTAGAATCTCTGCCTAGCTGTCTAGTGCCTCCTTTTTTTTCCAAAAGAGATCTTATCATATTGAAATCACCTGCAACTATCCAAGGAATACTGGGATGTCGTGCTCTGAGACCTTCCAGGGAGGCAAGAAGCTTGAGTTTATCTGCTTGTTGTTTAGGTCCATAAACATGTGTTATCATGTAAGTCTCTTTTTCACCTAAAGGACTACACACCAAAGAAAGATAGTTCAACATCCAGGATTCCAAATTTCTGTGGATCCCACAGCGTGAGAATCCCACTTGCAGAGTTATTGGATTTAACTTCTAAATACTCATACTTGATTAACCACTTATTGTGAATTTCTCTTATTTTTTCCATTGAGCATTTGGTTTCTTGAATAAAGACCATGTCTAGTTTTTCTTCTTTTATTCTGTTACTTAGATTCCCCTATTTCCTTCTAATACCTAAACCTCTAATATTCCAAGTTGTGAGCTTCATTAAGAAAGGTTGGTAAAGGAATAGCTGGTAAGATCTTTCATCTTACCTGATTTAATCAGTAGTGTCCCACATTCATTTAGCAGTTCATTCTGTCTTTTTCTTCCTATTTTCCTCCCTGGGTTCTTTGGAGATTGTGCCTGTGGGTTCTCCATCATTCTAACGCCACTTTTCTCCTAGATTTCATGGTTTCTTTTGATACCAGTTCCCTTCGATTGTGCCATCCATAAATAAAGTTGTTGGACTCGATCATAATCTTCTTTTGGCAATGATTCCACTCCTTTATTCTTTCCTTATCCCAGAAAATGTTCTAGATCTAGATTTTCCCTGTCTAGAATCTCCTGTAGTTCTTGGTTCTCCATTCCTGCCTCACTTGGAGTCATCTCCTGGTCCTTGCTGAGCTCCATGTCGCTTTTCATTTCCTCCATCTACTGGTTATTTGCTGGGATGTCCTCCATTTTAGCTTCCATGTCTTGCTCCTTAAGTGTGTTCTCTGTGTCTTGGACTGTCTCCACACTCTCTTCTACTTCCTCTAGGATTTTGAAACTATTGTGTTTCGTTTGTCTGTCTTCACTAGTCTTCTTATGTGATCATTTACCCCATTTCCCTTTGCCCCCAACCTTGGTAAAATCCTCATGATCTCTATCCACAGAGGTTTTCCCATTGCCCTCCATATTGATTGTTGGGCAGTCTCTGAATAGGTGGCCATGTTCATGACATTTATGGCATCTGAATAGTATGTGCTCATAGTCCACCGTTTGCACCCATTCTTGATCATGTACCTCTAAAATTATTGCTTCTGGAAGAGTCCCAGATAGATCCATTTCCACACGTATTCGGGCGAAGGAGGTATACTTAACTTTTAGAGTTGCCTTTGATATCTTCAGAAAATGCCCCAGCTTGTTGCCTATGGTTTTCAAGGATTTGGGTTGCTAGTAGTACAGGGGTAGTGAGTATAGTCTAATCCAAACTGGTACTGATGTAAATGTTTCACGTTCCGAAACAAAATTCATCATCCATGGCTGCATGTAGAGTCCTGTCGTAGCATAGAAGTAAGGCCCCCCTTCAAATACTCTATCTTTGTCCTCTAGGCTCGCGAACACCACCGTGAAGAAGCCCTTGGAACCCAGATGTAAATGTATTTCTCCCTTTGGCTTCCAATGACTCCTAATCCAGATGTATAATGCCCTCTCCATTGGCCATAACCCCATGAAATTGCAAATGATCACATGTTCTTTCATGTGGTCCCTGTGCACTTTAATTGCTAGATCACTCAATATGACCCGGGGGATGATGCTTGATTTGGGTTTGCAGACTCCCATAGTTTTCATGGGAGGCATTTTCCTGCTGCTACCTCCCTTCTCCTTGTCTTTACTTGTTTCCTGTTGCTTTCCTTCCTGATCCTGGATTTCGTTTCTTCCCACTGTTTCCTTGCCTCTTGCTTCTGAAATCTTTTCCAATGGTTTTTTGAAATACTTTCCTCCTGCTTCCTTGCCTCCCTCTGTGACTGCTTGACTATAAGAGGGAGCAGCGCTCCCCCCTACGCGTCCCGCCATGGAACCCTAATGCAAAACTTGGCGCCAATGTCAAAACTCGATCAAGTTGCAGATCTCAAAACCCTGTTTTTCGACCCAATGGGTTAATGATTAAAATTATGTTATAAATATATAAATAAATTTAATATTTTTCATTATTAAGTATAAAGCGGAAATTAAGTGAAAATATTAATAAAATGCATTATTACATATGAGAGTGGAGGTGGATATAAATATTGAATAAAAAAAATTATAATGATATGTTTTTGACCAATATTTTCATCCACTCTCACTTTCATCATTTCCTTTATATAAAATATTTTTCCCAATACTGCCCCCAACTCACTCCTAGAATGTTTGCTCAATATCTCTCTCAATCTCAATTCCCACTTATATATATTTTAGAGTCTGGGTGATAAAAAATATTGAGAAAATTATACTTGAGGGTGGAGATGGAGGGAAATATTTAGAAAAAACAAAGTTTTAGGATAGTGATGGGAAGATAAAATGCCAAATATTTTAGCTATCACTTTCAAATATATCTTAAAAATAAAATTTCAAATATTACCCCTCCCCTCCCCTCCCCTCCCCTCCCCTCCCCCTACACATATTTTAGACTATATTTCTCATCACCACTCCCAAATATAATTTGCCCGATATTTTCCTCCACCAAGATGTTAATATATAATAATGAGAACGGTGGTGAGGGAAATATAGATAAAAACATAATGTATATCACTCTCATATATTCTATAATTCTTTAACCTTTACACTAAGAGAGTAAGAGTGAAGATGACGTGAACATTAAAAAAGTATATTATTATAATATTATCTTTTCAATATTTTTTCTAAACTAAATATATTATTATAAAAATAAAAGTAAATATTAAAAAAACATATTATTATAATATATTTTACTTAATATTTTTTTCTCACACTTTTATAAATTCCATAATTCGTTTAACTATAATCAAATGTAAATTTAAAACATATATATAAACAAATAAGTTAAGACATATATAAACCTATAAAGATATAAACAAATAACAACTGCAAATATATAAAATATAAATAACCCAACTAAGTCAAGTATAAAATATAACACAACCAGAGAAAATATAAAATATAAATAACACAATTAACCAACTTATAAAAAATATAAATAAGATATTGTAATTTAGATAAAAATAGATCTCCTAATTTACTTAAAATATAAATAAGATATTGTAATTTAGATAAAAATAGATCTCCTAATTTACTTAAAGAATGGAAGAGAATGGAAGAGTATGGTTGTCGATTCTTTTCGTATTCCATGTTCTACGCAGAATATGTGAAAATGATACTATTTAAATTAGTAAAGTTAGATGCTAAGCTAAGGGTTATGAATGTCGTATTTTTAATGTTAAAAGTGGTCATAAACGTTTAAATTATACTTTTGAAACTTTTTGGGCAATAATGCTGATACATGCTTACTCTATGTTTAAACAAGGGTGGCTACTAACGCAACAAGTCCCTGCCTCATGAGGCGCCTCAGGAGAAACTATGTGCTTACACGCGCTAGCTTGGAAGATGGCCCCGTGGTGAAGCAGAAAAGACCATGTAGCAACTTGATATAGCTAACACGCGTCGCTTGCATGCAAGCCACATGCCTTGACTGACTTTAGCATTAGATAAAACATGCTCGAGAATTACTTGGATTAATAATGGGGGGATTTGACGCCGACCATGAAAGTAAGGAGGGAAGGCAGGACCAAAGCTAAGGCATTAGATAGACCTAGACAAGGAGGAGGCAAAGATCTACAAATCACAATTGATATCTGGGTGAATGGAATGCTTATTTGTTCTTGTTTTATAACTTTGAGATATGTTTGGGTCTCGGTGTCCATAAACACAGAACTCCACCATTGCTACGGATGCTTCTACAAAGGGGCTCTGGAAAGGGATGCGAGCTTTGCTCCTTCCCCTCTGAAGTTGGTAAAGTGGCTTTGTTGTCGATCTCATATCTACCCTTAACATCATAGCAACTCTTGTTTGTCATGCCCTCAAGGGGAAAAGGAAAATGGAGGACCTGGACAAGGAGGAGGCAGAGCTCTACAAATCACAATTGAGATATGGGTGAATGAAGTGCTTATCTGTTCTTTCCTCAATGTGGAATGGGTACACAGTCGAGTAGCCCATAATAAACCTGTTAGCCCGAATGATTCCCATCTGGGTTGTCATAGAAAAACTCTAAAAGGGCATGTTTCATAAATAATAAAATCTAGTTGGATTCCAGAGAAGACCCATCCACTCGCAATTAACAATTGGAATCCACTCGCAATTAACAATTGGAATCATGGCACTTCAGGTTTAGAGCAAGTTTCAAGTTCTCAACTATAAATAGCTAGGTAGAAATATTACTACATACCTGGCCTATAGTTACCAAGACTCTGAATTATATGACACAGAGTCCAGAGTCCAAATTATATGACACAAATGTAAAAGTCTTAACTTAACCTACAACCCAAAGATTATCAATACCAAATATTTCACTGACAAACTTAATATGATCTTTGTTTAAGATGACATACCTTGATTAACAGCGGAAGAAGTAATGGCTGCCATCTTCTGTCTTCTGTCTTCTGTCTTCAGAATTCAGTTTCTCTCCTCTTGCCCTCACTTCCTTATGTGTTTCTTGATGGAGAAGAATACAACTCTTGTGGGGAGAGAGAGGACCCAATTCTTTATATATTTCATTTTACTCTTAATCTGGTACGTCCATCATATACCAATTCAACACTTTAATGCTTTAATGCTTTAATGCTTTTAACGCTTTAATGCTTTAATTATAGAATGACTTAATTAGTTGGGTCACATTAAGATTTAGAAACTTCCATTAATTTCTAACATTCTCCCACTTGACCCGACTATTCATATTATTAAGCGTTGAACATCATACTATGATAAATTGCTGAGAGTTATGGCGGTTGTGCACTATTAATTCAATGCATTCCCTTCCATATACTACAATACCAGAAATCCATCAATTCATATTCATAATTTATATAAAACAGCATAATGGTCCACATAATGTCTTATATCATAATGATTAAACATAATATCTTTATAAGACTCTTTCTTGTTTAAAATTACATAAAGTACGTACTACTACATTAAAACAAGAGACACATAATTGTATATCAGAAACACATAAAAGAGCTCAGAATGTCACACATCAATTATCATTAATACAACCAAGACCCATTCTTAAATTGTCTTGGTTGTAACCCTTTCGTCAAAGGGTCTGTAATCATAAGTTCTGTCCTGATGTGCATGATTGACACTCTTTGTTTCTGAACCTCATCTTTCACAACAAGATACTTCAGATCTATGTGTTTGGCACCTTTAGAGTACTTGTCATTCTTTGAGAAAAGTACTGCTGCAGAGTTATCACAATAAATTTTCAGCGGCTTGCTAATGGTGTCGACAACCGCAAGTCCTGAAATAAAGTTCTGCAATCATAATGCATGAATTTTGGATCCTTATTGATTCCAATATCATAATCTGATTCTTGCATATAAACCACATAATCATCAGAAATAGCTGACCTACGATTTCTTTGAGGTCTTCTTAATGCTACTTGTTGTGGTTCATGCATATCAGTATTATGTAAGTCATTTCCTTCAGGAAGTACTTCTTCATTTATATGTTGTTCATTATCATCATGCTGTTCTACAACAGCTGGAACAACATTTGGAGTAATAGTAGATGGAGGAATTATTCTAGGCAATGTAACATTTACCCTTGTTTCCTTTATTTCTACTATTTCTTTTCTAGTACTCCCACTGACTTCACCATTCTCAATGAATCTTGCATTATCAGTTTCTATTATTTCAAGAAGCTGGCATACAATCCACACATAATTCTAGATCACTAACATTATTCAACAAGGAATTCGCATAAGTGTCATTCAGTTTCAATTTATATAAACCATCAATTAGAATACCAGAATCAACATTATCAGTATTCTTATATAAATCAAAACAACCAGATCCAAACATACATCTAAAACCAGAAATATCCAATTTACTTGCGGAAATAAGGTTTCTAGATAATGAAGGTACATAAAGGGTACTGTATAAGTCTAATACATATCCACTTTCTATAAGTCTAATACATATCCATTTTCTAGAATTAGACAATAAGTCCCAATGCCTTCAATTGAAGATTTCATTCCGTTTCCCATTTGGATTTATGGTTTGGATCATACGAAATCCCTCTCTTTTCGAACCAAGCTTTCCTTTTCGGACAGTCACTTTGATAATGTCCTTTCTTTTTACAGAAATGACATTGAATATCCTTTAGTTCCTTCTTTTCCTTATCCTGCCCATTCTTAGCAGGTGCCTTTTTCTTCTTGAAATGACTTGATTTTCCTTTCTTTTCTTTACTAGCATTATTACTCACAAAACTTACTGAGTGATTCACTTGATTTTTCAAACGTCCTTCTTCCTGAACAAGTCTACTGGCCAATTCATTAACATTCCACTTATCCTTTATAGTGTTATAGTTAATCTGAAAAGGTCCATATTCAGAAGGTAGCGAGTTCAGGATGAACTGGACAAGAAAAGAATCCTCTACTGTAAGTCCCGGGGAGTTTAACCTTGCTGCAAGATTAGTCATCTCTATAATGTGCTCTTGCATAGTTCGCGACCCATCAAACTTCATGGTCGTGAGTTCTGCCATAAGAGTGCCAGCGAGTGACTTATCAGCTGAACGAAAACGCTCTTCCACAGACTGCATATATTCCTTAGCACTTTCTGTTTGTGGAATTGTTGACTTGATGTTGTTAGCAACAGTCATCTTAATAAACATAAGGCTCAATCTGTTACTGCGTTCCCATACTTTATGGTATGATTTTTCTGCCTCGGTACTATCTTTTGTAAGAGCAGCAGGTTTATCCTCAAGGAGTGCCAAGTCAAGATCCTGAGCACCTAAATGGAAATTGACTTGTTCACTCCATTCAGAAAAATTAACACCAGTGAACAATGTAACAGATGAAGCATGTGCATTCATGGAAACTCCTGCAAAATGAAATAACTGTTAGCTCATAACTAACGCGATTCAGATGTAGGCATAATAGTATAATATAGCACTCCTTTGGGTAGATACTATCTTATACTTAACATAATTAAATACCAAACATAAGTAGGTAATAAATATATTCAATTAAATAGAACTGACATCTTTGGATGATCAATATTTATTTAATCAAAATATCTATTAAACCTCATCATGTCAACTAGTTATAGAACAAGACTTTCCTTTGGGTAAGTTCTCAGGTTCTACCATTAGTGACGCCAGTTCTTAATTGGTATTATTATAACTGGCAATTTCTATCATTATGTCACTTATGCACTAAATGATTATTCTGATTTTGACCACTTTGGTGATTAACAAAATCATAAATCTCATGTGCATAAACACATACCTTATGCAAAACAACATTCTGATTTTGATCACTTTGGTGATTAACAAAATCATAAATCATAAATCATAAAGACACTGTTTACCTTATGCAAAACAACATTCTGATTTTGATCACTTTGGTGATTAACAAAATCATAAATCATAAATCATAAAGACACTGTTTGCAAATGATTAGATTTACTAGATGTCTCATACACCCATATATGTACATCCCACAACAAGGTTATTACAATTTGTTCCACTTCCGTATAATGGTCCCATGCAATTTTCATAATGAGTAAGATGGCTTCATAGCCCCAAGCCATAGCAACTACCTACTATGTAGCTACTCCTTTAAGTAATGAGAGTCACAAACATAACAACGAACTTGTTCATCATACATAATCCTTAATGCTACTGCCACAATTTCATAATTGTAACTAGAACTACATTTATCTCGTAATCAGAATCACATGCAACCATAAAATCATCTCATCACAGCCATCCAATCATATATGTTAGTTTCATGTAACTCCTTATAGCATGGAAATTCAAACAAATTTTCTCATAAATCAGAGAAACTACAACATAGAGGTAAGAAATCCACATACATCGAACCACCGAAGGACTTCTTCACACTTCAATTCTCATAAGCATATTGGATCCCCCGCATATATCCAATTGATTAAACTATTATATATTCTAGCACTGTGATTATTATAATAGTTGAACTCTTATATATAACGTAACATAAACCACATTGATTGCCCATACGTAAACCAATCGAAAATAAAATAGGTTTAACAGTATCAAATATGGACTTGTCGTTGCACGATTACCTTCCCACGGTTTCTCAGAAGTCCATTGAAGCTTCGTGTGCAATATAGGGTGACATTATTTCGGTGGTACATAACCTTGTAACAAAAGACCATAACAGAGAGCAAGAAAATAACAACCTTGACCATGTAATCAGGCTTTGGATCAATACTCCCTACTGCAACCTAATAGCCTCGAATCAAGCCTTGTATTACACTATAAAGCTCTGGAGGCAGCGCAATTACATGGCTCGGATTTTGATATTTTCAACCCAGAGAAATTATGCAGAATGATTGGTTAGTTTGCACTTACTAGCCCCAGACTTTCTCCCTAATTCTTTAAACACTAAAACAATCCAAGCAGTCAGCCAGCACGACAATGTCGGCCCATTTTCTGCTGTATAAATATTCCGTCCCCAAATCTCCAATTCACATACATACATACTCAAATCTCGGCTAAAATACTAAATGGGATCTGTTAGTGAGTGGGCACAATAGTGTTGGCCCACTTTAATGTCCCTGCCGTAAAGATCGATCCATGATCCCACTGGACAATGCGAGCTTTTAAAGTTTTCAATCTGAGCTTCAAGCCGAGAGACATGCGTCGGCCAACTCAATCGATGATGCTTTGCTCACGATTTCCCGCTTACAGAAAGAGAAATCCAGGCTACAGAAGGAAGACGGAGATGCAAAGGAGGCGTTGGCATTTTATGAGGATCTTTTTTAAAAAAAATGAGGCGATCACAAATCTTAACCCACGATGGGCGAAACGAATCCTTGATTAATTTCGGGGTTTAATTAACATCATGAATAAAGCACAGAACAGATCAATTGCAATCATAGGAAATATTCAGTTATTGATTGGCTCTGATACCAAATGTAAAAGTCTTAACTTAACCTACAGCCCAAAGATTATCAATACCAAATATTTCACTGACAAACTTAATATGATCTTTGTTTAAGATGACATACCTTGATTAACAGCGGAAGAAGTAATGGCTGCCATCTTCTGTCTTCTGTCTTCAGAATTCGGTTTCTCTCCTCTTGCCCTCACTTCCTTATGTGTTTCTTGATGGAGAAGAATACAACTCTTGTGGCGAGAGAGAGGACCCAATTCTTAATATATTTCATTTTACTCTTAATCTGGTACGTCCATCATATACCAATTCAACGCTTTAATGCTTTAATGCATGCTTTAATGCTTTAATGCTTTTAACGCTTTAATGCTTTAATTATAGAATGACTTAATTAGTTGGGTCACATTAAGATTTAGAAACTTCCATTAATTTCTAACAACAAAGGCATAGTCGGAAAATTTCCTCAAGGATAAATGATGCACCGTGCATGAGGTTTGCCCTCATATGTCCATACATAGCTCAGAGATCATTGAATAGTATTCCAGGTGAGATATCCAGGAACGTTGGATCACGCCTTTGCAATGGTGAAATGTAGGTAAAGGTGAAAATGATGTATGTAAAGATATAAATTCCATCGAGGAGAGAAGATTGATATGTGGGTTACAAGATTTGAACATTCAACCTGCAAATTCAAAAGATGATAGAGTTATATTTCAATCTCTTATAAACCTGAACATTATTTTTTTCTTTAATGTTTTCTTAAAATCTCTACAGTGTATGGACTATAATGTGATTTTTTTATTTATATCTATTCTTAAGCTTTTAGTTTGGCCCCAAAATGTTTTGGAAAATACTAAGAACTTTAATTTTTGAATTTTATATGTAGATAGAAGCAGCAATTCCATGTGCGTTTCTAGAGAGAAAACACCACGCATTGGAAATCAAGGTATTTTCATCTCTGTGAATTATAGCATTAAATGAATAAGTAGAACAAACACAGTATCAATGTGAGTTTTATTGATTCAAATTCTACATCATCAAGTTCATGTGAGTTTTATTGATTCAAATTCTACATCATCAAGTTCAATTGGGTACCTTTTTGGTTTTCTAGTGAGCATTGATCCATAATATCAAGTCCTTTTCTAAGTTCCATAAGCTCAGGAATCAGCCAGTGATTGTGTGTTCTCATAAATTGGATAAAATCGTCAGTTCTTGAAGATTTAAACTCATACCTCGGCATGTTTGCTACCTGGGGAGACACTGATAGATATTCCATGGCGCTGAGGATGTGTCACTAGCCATCTTTGTCGGTTTTTGGGTGGAGGTATTCTCGTTGTGTGGTTTCTCTAAACATTGAGCGTTGTCAGCAGAAGTCGTAAGTCTGGCTGGAGCTTCTCTTGTATGTGAAGTAATATGCTTTGACTGTTGATAACCTCAAATGGTATCTATACTAATGATAGAATTGGGAATGAAAATATGGCTATGAATCTAATAATCCTTGGAACCAGTCATGTTATCAATCATTTTTTATCCCAAAGCAAACAAATAACTATAGAACTATAATTTTGTAAAATGCATAGATAATGTTAATTCCAGCATATTGAGAAGAGTGTAAGAGTAAAATGACTTTCCAATAAATTTATATTAGAATTTTCATTTCTATAAGTTCATTTCAGGTTTATTTCAACTCACCTTTTTTAGGTAATGACTGCTTACAGTTTCAATGGAGTTAGTTTCTTTCCAATTTGGAAATGCAACATCCAATGGTACAAATTCAGTGTATGAAAATGGTCTTGTCTTCAAAGCATAACACGTCATGGAAAGGGTAATTTAAAACAAATGGAATACTCATTTTGAAGTTCCTATTGATAGGGCACAAACACCAGAAGTTAAAAAATATTCCTGTCAACCACTGAGGGAGCTCTACGGTGATGGGTATCATAGGAAAATGAATGAAACCACAATACATTTATATTAAGTACACAGTTAACCTCTTTCTTATCACTGCTGAAAAATGATTGCATTTATTTGGGAATTAAGGAGATAAAGAAGGAAATCTCCCCTCTTACACAAAAACTAGCAGAATTGAAATTGCAAAAAGCTTGTGAGACATCATTCGGACTAGTTGATATTCAACAAAACATTCTTCTTTAGGTGCTAAAACTTCACCGGGTCATGGTGCTACCTTTGCGGATGATGCTTCTTGCTTTGTTGTTAGTTATACTGGCTCTCAATACCAAGATCCCGAACAATAGAGTAATTGACATCGAACTACAGAGTAAGCAACATCGAAAGCACACACTAAGCAACATAAAAAGCACATATAGATATAGAAGTAATTCATTGGAAAAATATAATGGAGGAAAATAGTCTTTGCAAACAATGATATAGTGTTTCGAAGTTCGGCTGCTATATAGTCTTTCGAAGTGAAGACAAGTGGGTACTTCCATGCAAAATTTCAACAAATGGCTCTCCTGTAATTCCTGACCCTGAAGTGAAGCAAGTTCATTCTGACACCAGGACAATTAGTTTGTTGTCAGAGTAGTTTGTTGCCAGACAATTAGTTTGTTGTCAGAGTAGTTTGCTGCCAAAGTAGTTTGCTGCCAAAGTAGCTTAGCTCAGATCAGGTCAGCATCTTGGTTTAGGTAATAAGAGACTCTTCATTCATTATAAAATATAATGTTTACATCTAATGTTAACATTAGTTTACTCTTTTCAAATGCCAAGTCAAAATTTCCAAATGTGAAGGGAAAAGATGAATATAACCTATCTTTTTAGCCTCTCACCTCGAGAAGAGGCCAAATAAAACGATCAAATAGATTCTTGTTAAAAAAGTTTGGTTGTTCATGATATTAAGTAGTTATTCGTCATAGTAATCAGCTGAAACTAATATGAACTCCACATTTTCGATTACTATAGTCCATGCCATGCCTGCGACAGGGACTAATAATAAGTAAAGTTAGACGCAAGCCCTATGGATGTAGTTCATTTACTAAAAAATTGATACTAACATCTGTCATAAATGAATTCTATAAGTTTTATTAAAAATGTTGGTACTAATTTAATTAAACTAACTAGCATATCTGAAAGTGAGGAAAGGAAATTTCGAATTCCTAATCAAAAGATTTATTTTCTTGATTAACTTCTACTTAAGTTGAAGCCATACTTATGAACGCAACCAAATGAGCTTTTGGCATCAAATTCATAGTGGATTTATGGTCAATAGAGTGATTATAAGGAGAGAGCAAAAGAACTTGAATGCAACAAAATAACAAATGGTTTAGTAAATGGGGTATTTGCTTGAACGTGTGTCCCATAAATAGCAAAAGGATAAAATCTTTTGTTATGGAAAAGTACCACAATTGTACTTGGGATAAAGAGCTAAGAAGAAAGAAAAAATACTATATTGAAATGTTTAATATCACTCATAGTCATGAACCAAAAGTATACATAGAGGCCAATATCTCTTGGAGAGCCAAAATTCTTATTGCTTAGTTAATGGCTAATTCTCATCAACTCCGTTGTGAAACAGGGCACTGGAAAAGGCCAAAGGAAGTGTGGGAGGAAAGAGTGTGCATATTTTGTTCTTATGGAAAAGTGGAAATAGAAAAACATTTCATTTTAGAATGTGAGGCCTTTAAAGACATCAGGGAAAGTTATGAAGATGATCCAGGTGGATATTGGTGGCCACCCACCAAGTCCACTTGGACCCCCACCATTGTTCTTTCATCTTTTTAGTTTCCTTAATTGCAACACAATTTACTATTTTTCGAGTCCTAAACATCCGGAGCCATTTTGAGGCCCTAAACGACATTTTTTCAAAAGTTGTCGTTCTCGGATAAACCTTTCTAACGAGATATTGTGCACGTCAAACGAAGATCGTATGCCAAAGTTACGACCCTAGGAAGTTGATGTACCAATTTACTCAAACTGGGCCCACAGTTTGGCGTTTCATCTTCTAGGGTTAGGTTTTTGGATGTTGAGGGCTTTCCATTGTTTCTCAACAATAAATGAGCCTTCGAGCATCATTGTAACATAGTTCATAGGCATGTAGCCACCACATCTCTTCTTAGAGATAAGCTACCATCGCCCTATCTCGTTTATTTCCATTTCTGTTTGTAAGCATATTTCAGTGTTTTACATTAATGAAATGAAGTATTATTTCCGCTGCATCTCTGTGGTTATGGTTATCTCTGTAATTTGTTGTGTTCCTGTTTAAATCTGGATCAGTAGATACGCTGGCAGCTAGCTCTTGGGATAAATGCAGATATGTTGCCAGCTACCTCTTGGGGTAATCTATTTAGCGAGGGGTTTGTCGAGAAGCTTGAAGCATTTATTTTGAAGCTTCATAGAAAAAAGGTCGAATACATCAAGAAAATGAAGAAGCAATTTGTTCCATAAGCTATCTTTAGCCTCGTGGACGTTAAAATAACTTGTTTATTCTTCTTTTTTCTTCTATTAAACTCACTAGCATATCTGAAAGTGAGGAAAGGAAATTTTGAATTCCTAAGCAAAAGATTTATTTTTTGGGTTAGCTCCTACTTAAGTTGAAGCCACATTTATGAACACAACCAAAAGAGTTTTTGGCATGAGATTCACAGTGTATTTATGGTCAAGAGAGTGATTATAAGGAGGTTCTCAAATCTTTGTTTTGTGTGAAATAAAGCCCAAAAAAATTCCCAACCATAAGTTATTTATACCCTAGAGTTTGATAGTTTAAATGTCTCTAAGGCCTCAAAGAGGGTTAATTTAGATGAGTATATTTTTTTAGGAAAGTCCAAAGTCAGGCTTTGACCACGCAACGATGAATATTTTATAATATTCTTAATAGTATATACAAATTAAAGGTTGAAATTTATTTCTTAAATAAATATGGATTTTCAATGGTTTTAATAAAATTTAGTAATTAAAAAATATCATATAAACTAGTGTAATATGAAATGAGTTATATTTTTTTGGGCATGTGTTATTGATAAGCCATGGTATTGTAATAAAACCCATTTACATATATTGAATATCTATGACGAGGTGTGATGAATCTCCATGGTTAAGAAACTTGTTCCATTTCATGTTTTTTTAAATATATTAAAGTTTGACATATATCAATTTTTTTTGTAATCAATAATAATAATATAATATAAAGTTATAATTTAATTAGCTTCTACTATATTATGATCGAACTCAAAATTTATATTTAATTCATAAATGATTTTTTTTGGAGAATTGTAAATATTATAATATTTATTATTTTATTAATAATAATAAAAAATTGGAGAAGCTTAAATATTATAGTATTTATTATTATTATTATTATTATTAAATTTCATTATATAATTTGTATTTTATTATAATTTTTTTATTAAAATTATTTTTAAATATATAAATAAATTTAAAAAATTTCACTATTAAGTGTATTTGTATGGGTAAGACTAAATGAAAATATAAATAAAATAGGTGGATAGACATATTGAATAAAACAAAATAGTACTTGCTGCTTTTAAATATAGTTAAATTAAATTAAAAATACTAAATTCAATATAGTGTTAAAGTTTAGAAAATAATAATATCTTATGGTATAGATAATGTCGAATTTTTTTTACATTTTTTGTATAAAGTATAGATTTGTTAAAATTTATTTCATTTTCATAAGGTTAAATAAAATTTTAGAATCAACAATAAATATTTAGAAAATATAAATAAATGGTTTTATTTTTTAAAATAACTATATAATAATTAAATAAATTCATATTATATTATATATATATATAAATATAAATTTAACTATTTTTAATAAATATTAAATAAAAAATTTATGATTTGAATCAATTTCCATTTAATTATATTTGAAATTCTTCATTCTCAGTGGTTTAGTTGATATAAATACAAGTGTTTTAATTTTTAAAATAACTATGTAATAATTAAATAAATCTATAATTGAATTAAGGTTTTTGTGATCTATATCAAGTTTTTTGAGACTAGTTTTCAGCGATAATCACATCAAAATTCATTTGTTAACCTTTTTCGAGTCAATAAGTGTGGTTTACGATAATCACATCAAAATTCATTTGTCAACCTTTTTCGAATCAATAAGTGTGGTTTACGATAATCACATCAAAATTCATTTGTCAACCTTTTTCGAATCAATAAGTGTGGTTTATCATCAGGGCAAGATGAAGAACAAGATCATCATGACAACAAGTTAAATAGAGAGACGGATCTGGTTCTTCATCTTATTCTGACTATGAACCACACTCGTTGATTCAAAACATGTTTACAAATGAATTTTAATGTGATTATCACCAAAAACTTGTCTCAGAAATAAATTTCTATATATATTTTTTCAATTTAGCTATTTAAAAAAAATATTAAATAAAAAATTTATAATTTGAATCCATTTTCATTTAATTATATTTGAAATTCTTCGTTCTCAAATGTTTGAGTGGTTTAGTTGATGCAAATACAAGCGTTGAAAAAAATTCATTTTAAAATTTGTCATTTTTCTAGGAACCAACAACGACCTTCTCATATGAATGGTTACTAAGCACTATGCTTTTGGGTATATGCAATGAACGCTCTTGCATTTTTAATTTGAGACAACAAAGATAAGAGTTCAGTCAAAATGAAAAACAAAGATAATGTCAAAATAATATTGGATAATGCAGTATGGAAAGAAACACAAAACACGTTGGTTTCTGATAGCAGTGGCACGATGAGAGGTGAATAATGAGTTTATTTTTATAGGAGTATCTAAAAAAAAGTTATTATAGAATAAGATTTGAAATAATTATTTATTGTGTATATAAAGAATTTTAAATAATAATAAAATAACAATATTTAATTTATAATGTTAAATTATAAAAAAAAATATATAAAAATATGAAAAGTGTAAATATAATAATAATGAGTGGAATTAAGAGTATAAATTAATTATGAAATTCATTGTTTTAATATATATAAATATAATTTATTGTTTTAAAAAAAATAGAATATATAGAATTTTATATAATTTTGACGATAACATCTCATTATTTAAAAAATTATACTTCTTTTTAATTTTAATACTAAAAATAAGAAAATAAACTATATAATAAAATTTATATAACTATACAATGAATTCAAAAACCAATCAATATAATTTACTCCAAAAAATTATATGATTTGTTCCAATACAATTTGCTTTCATTCAAAGTTTTATTGTTCTATCCAAGACTATATTGTAAAAACAAAATTCAAATTCCAAAAATACACAAATAAAAGGTAAGTTTTTATTTATAAAATTTCAAAAAAATAGAACTTATACCATTAAAACATATTCAAGTTTAGAAATGCACAAGTAAATTTTTAATTGCATAATAGAACCATAAGACAAACTTACAAAATCTTTAGAACCCCACATCAAGGATTTATTGAAAATGATATTCCGATATGTTAAATAA
The DNA here is from genome assembly GCA_031772625.1 of Pinus tabuliformis. NCBI lineage: Eukaryota > Viridiplantae > Streptophyta > Pinopsida > Pinales > Pinaceae > Pinus > Pinus tabuliformis. The sequence goes on along the minus strand of CM062806.1, from coordinate 878,022,311 downwards.
AAAATAAGTTATTTAATATTGTTTGGGAATTTTAATCTAAATTTTACTCAAGAAGGTTTATGTTTTCCATAAATTTTAGTCATATTTGATAGGAAAATCACCATATAATATAGGCAATTTACCACATATAATAGTTACTTTATTAGTGAAATTTTATCCATGGTTGCAAGGCACAACAATACTTGGAAATTAGGATGTCCTAATTCTGGCAAGGACACAAACATGGCCATATTTCCTTCTTCCATTCTACAATGAATGGACTACTCTTCACAATAACCTGAGACTTAACCTTCTATTAATGAATTATGTATGTACACTTGCATATATCACATGAACATGTGGGCCATTTTGTAATAACAAAATAATAGTTGAATAGTAGGGAAGTATTGAAAGCACACAATCAATAGTACTATGACCTTGATCCTACCGTGCATTGCAAAAAAGTCATAAAAAACATAGGTGTAACATATCAAATCTTGAGCTATAGCAGTTAAGCCAAGATAGAATGGGGCTACAAAGGAACTAGCAGTAACAATTCATTATTAGGAATAGTTTGAAACTATTGATATTTAGAGATTTCATATCTAGAAAAATATAAAGCAAACACACACACATAAAAAGTGATATTCAACTACTCTTTTGCAATTAATGTTTTCAAAGATATTTGACCACATGATGATACTACATATAGAAATAGAAGGAGAATATATATATATATATATATATATATATATATATATATATATATATATATATATATATATATATATATATATATATATATATATATATATATATATATATATATATAGATATATATATATCATACCAATAAATACGTAGCTCCATTCTCTAGGCTTGCGAATCCAAATTCATTAACTAAAACAAAATCACCATAGGAATGGAGTAGAAATGCATCAACCCTGAAGAAATCCATCAAATTTATATGCCCCTAAGGGAACTGAAGTTTGGACATCGTTGATGAATACAACCATTGATGGGTTGGAATTAAGTATCAAGCTTATTTGTTTTTGGGGCAGAGGGTAAGAACCCAAAAAATTTATGTGTAGTGTTTCAACACATAGTAACAACAAACACAGTAACAGTAGAGCAAAACAGAGTAATAACATGCGATGAAACAAAGTAACAACACACTGTAAAACATAGTAAAACAGAGGATGCACAGTAAGACTAGAAATATAACACCATGATTGAGTGTGCAACCAAAATACTTTATATTATGGAGGAAAAAACTATTACAAAGATAAAACAAATACTTTAGCTCATTCATTGTTGTGAAAAACAAAAAATTTACACATTGTAACTGCCCTCTAGCTATTTGTTGTAACAGACTATATCAGCCTGTAAAACTAATCTCTTTAATTGTCTCCTTTGGTTTGCATACCTTCTCAAGTTCTCTCACTACTACTCTTGGCTACTCCAAAAAAACTAAAAAGAAATTATGATGTTACTTAATATATAAAATTTGGAAACTTCGTATGATGTGTGATCAATTTAAATTTTTCATGATAAGAAAAAATAAAAGTAAGGTACGGGCGAATAGTCACTTAAATTATTTTTCTGCAGTTTCATTTATTATGGAGTAACAAATTGGTTTAATAGTCAGCAACTCTACGTCCTCGGGCTTACAAAACATTAACTTGACATTCCTTTAGCTCATACACAAAATCCACTCACTGCTGCAAAAGACCGCTTTCTTGATCTACTTGCGTATTTTCTGATATTGGCTGCTGTTAGTCATTTAATTCGGTGATTGAGAGTCATTTTTCAACACCCCCCCTTTAATGAAAACCGCCAAAATTCACCATACCTAAACAATATCTCAGATGGCCAAAATTATCTCTTTCTAGTGGCTTTGTGAAAATTTCTGTGATTTGCCCCTGTGACTTGCAATGTTGTAAAACAATTTCTCCACCATTAATCAACTCTATATTGAAATGATACTTAGTTTCAACGTGTTTGATCCTTTTGTGGAAAACATAATTCCTAGACAAAGAAATTGCAGAATTGTTGTCGCTCCTTGTTTTTGCCATAAATAATTCAACATTATTCTCATCCAAACTATTTGACATGTTGTTGCTGTTGCAGAGACATATTCAGAATCTACCATCGGAAGTGACACTATTGGTTGCTTCTTGGAATCCCATGAAATGGCTCCCAAACCCATGTGAAATACATAGCATGAGTTCTCTTTCTATCATCAACACTTGCTGCCCAATCACTGTTAATGAAACCAACTAGCTTGAAATCTCTTGCTGCAGTGTGCAAAATACCATATTCTTTCGTCCCTTTGACATACCTTAATATTCTTTTGGTTGCTTTACAATGTCTCTCCTTTCGTGTCTCCATAAATACTGGCACCAAGCTCACTACATAGATTATATAAGGTCTAGTTGTTGTTAAATACATCAAGCTTCCAACGATACTTTTGCATAATGTTAGATTGACACTCTTGTTACATTGTCCCTCATTGTTACAATAATTGTTTCTTAATTTGAACCCCATAACAGTTGGAGTTGTCACAACTTTGTTTTATTTCACATTAAACCTCTTCAAAATATTTGAGGTATACTTTTGTTGAGAAATAAAGATCCCATTTTGTGTTTTCTTCACTTCTATGCCCAAGAAATATCCTAATAACACCAAATATGTCATTTTGAACTCAGTTTTCATGTCTTCTTTGAAATAAATAATGAGGAGATCATCATTGCCAGTGAAAATCAAATAATCTACATATATAAATACAATAAGAAGCTTATTTTCACTCTATTTGATGTAAAGAGTAGGCTCACCATCACATTTTTCAAAGCCATTATCCAACAAGTATGCATAGACTATCATGTCGTACCATGCACGTGGTGCTTGTTTAAGCCCATAAAGAGCCTTCTTCAACCTATACAATTTATCTTCTTAGCCTTGAACCTCATAACCCGGTGACTGCTTGATCTGTATGTGAAACCTGAAGATTTCTTAACAATTTGCAAGTGAAATGCCTAAGGGTTTATGTCAATTTACATGTGAAATTTTTATGGAGTCTTAAAACAATTATGTCAAATACTTAAAATATAACATGCTTTTAAAATTAGTTATGCATCAAATACTGAAAATAAAAATACCATAAAAACAAACATAAGACAATAAATGATAAAGGAGTTCAACCCTCGTAGGCTACATCTCCTGGTCCAGATTCCAATGTTGGGAATCTTTCATTATGCTCCAAACATTAGTGTTTGCATCATGTTACAGTGCTCCAAATGCAAATCGAATAGCTCCAATGGCTCTAGAACAGTAAAAAAACCCCTGTTTTGACTATTTTTTCTCCTCATTTGGCCAAAAAGTGTTGATTTATGCATCTTTCCTCCTTTTCCTAAGTTTTGTTGCTAACCATCATACGATTCGGCTGAAAGTTGGCTCGTGTGCCTAGAACACGGAAACGACACACTAATCCTCGCACTATTCCTGCTCTACAGGTGAATTTTTAGGACGAATAAGGATGCCATTAAGCCCCAGTCCCTAAAAACTTGGTCAAGTGGCAGCCATATGACCGCCTTGGGTGTCAAAAATTTTGGGCTGAATTCCTGGCCCCCTTATGATGTGCGCTGGTGATCACATGGAGGCTGGATGGAATGGTGGGTTGGTCGCTCGAGCTGGCCCCTGGTATTTCTGTGCTCCTAGTTTTATTGTGGCCACATGGCCTTACGCTGGCCCCTCGAGGCTGGCCCCCCTTCAAACTCCATTGCGCTAACATACCATTTTCAATATAATTTATATGCACCATATATTAAGTAACATCGGTATGGTGCATTGGTGAAAGGCATTGGTTGCTCTCTTGGAAGTTACGGTTTTTAACCTCTAGGTGTCTAGTTCAACCATTAACAAAATTTTGGCCACCCTAAGGAGGCCACGTGGCCGCCTCTGATAGGGCCATGTGGCACTGTCTTAATGGTCCACCTACAACTAATCAGATCGTGCCACACCAACACCCAGGAAACTGCCACATGTCGATCCACCATTAACCAACGGAGTCGAGTCAACATGCCATCTCAACAAGCCCAATCAGTTGTACGGATTGTTGACTGGGCAACCATGCAAACTGCCTTTTTGAAATTTCAGTGGTTTCCAAAAACGAGCATAACTCATTTATGGGAGCATATGACATCTGGTTTGAATGAAATGACTTGCATTAGATTCAGATCATCGAGGTCTATCCAGTCATTCCAGTCTTGAGCCCTTTCACACAGTTTCATTTTTGAGCATATTTTTTATCCACCGGATCACTCCTCCCCATTGGAAGATTTTTGATAGCCAAAAGCTCTTTATCAATGAAAAAATATATGAGGGTACAACTCCCTCACCCTTCTAGTCTCAACCCACTAGAATTTTCTTGAATTTAACAATTTGAACTTTTCATGAAAATGCATCATTTTCCCTGACTTTGGAGTCCTTGTCTTGCTGTCATAGATATCATCTTGCTGCAATTTCCTAGAATATGCAGAAAAACAAGCTGTCCTTGAAGAAATAGACACATTTCCTCCTCAGTCTCCAATCAAAGGAAACTAAAACAATGACAAATTATTCTCACCTTGAACACTGTTTTCATGACGATGCACACCATGTTTAGCCCTATACTGTTCAATAATCTAGGGCTAGTGTAATTAATGAGATTGTTCCCATCATGATAACTATTTGTGAGATGTTTTTCAATTTTCTTCTTATTTCGATCTTCACTTATTATTATTAAAGTGTATCTTCTTTAATACATCAAAATATCTATCAAAACAAAGAGACAAGAACACAAGATGTTGGCATTCGTCTAGGGCCAAAACCTCCCCATCTTGGAGAGAAGAACCCACACAAAATTCTTCTTATAGAGATTCCAATTGACGAATACCAAGACCATGGACCTTGAACTATTGTGCCACTCCAAGACCAAGATACAAATCCTCTTCTTCATTTTTTTTGAGATCATCATCACTACCGCTTCATCATTATTTCACTTAGATCATTGCAACCTTCTCACCAAAGTCATCTCTACAACATCATCATTATTATTATTACATCATTATTGCACCTTTCTACACTACCATCGCGATCTTTATTGCCTATACCATGATTTTGACTGGGATCATGATTGTATCTAGAAGATATGTCAAGATGGTATGATCACTGAGATCTTATTCTTCGTGAATATACTAAGACTAACAATCACTGTGATTGTGTTTATAGTATATATGCTGAGACAAAGTATTGAGATCCTTCTTATACTTATGTCGAGATTGTGAGATAGTATATACCTCTGTAATACCCATCTGAGAACCTTAGAGTCCTTCTCCAACCGAAATATTGTAACTCTGTCTTCATCTGAGGTTCCTGCACTAAGTTACTTGTCCGAGATTTCAGGGAGGTGTCTAAAGTTATCACTGTAACTATCACCAAGATTCTTTCCTCCTACACTTCTTGTACCCATCCAAAGTTGCAGACTAGTCCAAGATTATGTCTATACTTTCTGCAAAGTTCAATGGGGTATTTATAGTGGTTATGCCTCCATAAATAAGCTGACATGAGTGTGAAATATTGTGTCACTTCATTTGAGCTGACATGACTATTATTTATGTCATTTTGTTCGCTGACTTGAGTATTCTTTTCATCGTTTTGATTACAAACTTCTTCTTGTGCTTGTCTTGGAGGGTTGTTTAGACTTTTCTATACATGACATTGACTATTTGACATCCTAAGGCTCTCAATGGGAGCCACTAAATAAATAAATCTCTTTCTGATGATACCTGTGTAGCAAGGAATAATAAAATTTTACAAAAATCATAATTCCAATGTCATGAAGACCAAACCTAGTTACACTTTATTCAACACTCCCTCTTAACTAGGGAGGTATTCATGATGGTACTTGGTCATTCTCAATGTGAATAATTTTTCATAAGAAGAATCGAATTGGTAACCCATCTATATAGCATCATAGTAACCAACATTGTTTCCATAGAGAGGCCTTGAATGATAAATTTATCTATCATTAGATAAAATCACAATGTTGGCAAGACCATTGACTATAGACTCCTTCATCATTGTCTCTCAAGGTACATACCCACCCGGGTGTTCACTGAGTATGACCTTCTATGACTATTCTTATCTTAGGTTCCCAACCCTCAAGGAATATCGATCTTCTTGCCTACTCTTGTATTGGATGCCCTACACATCCTCAAAGAGCATCGGATGCCAGATGATTACCCAATCCTCCATTCTGTCTTCCAAAGTGAAGACAAGAATGTTGTGTCTATCTCTCCCTCTCAACTAGGGAGGATATCATGTGTTTACATTTCTCTTCATGGCCTTCACCTAGACTTACAGCTATTAGTCCTGGTCTAGTGCATGACTCATGAAATAGAAAAGCATAAATGTCAATCCTTTTTAATCAGGGGTGATCCAATCCAAGCTCCCTCTTAGCTAGGGACTCTTCTATAGATCGACAAATTCTTCTTCATGGGTCATTCATCTGCTTGATCAACTTCTCTCCTTGTTGTCATGAAAATCAATTGAGCTTCTTCCTTGTAGGGAAACGACCATCGATCAATTTCCTCCTTAGTTCATCATGTCATTCCTTTCTTCGTGTAAATTGGTCATCTTCATATCTGTAACCTTTTTTATATGACTACTTATTTCTCATCATGCTTCTTCCATCCATCACATGAATGCCAGTTGTGCTTGTATTTACAACTCTTGTTTGAGTAGCCCTGCATTATCTAGATATTATTCAAGAAATCAAAACATCATATTAAATCAAATCATACCTTATGATATGCCTCTTCATCATGACATCTTCTTGTAGGTATCAACGTCCTACACACATATTGACACATCTGCCAAATATATCCATTGTCAAGGGTCTTCATATTTTTCATACTTTAATCAGAGTCTTCATATCTTTCTAGGAGATTTCCTAGTAAAATATTCTTTGTCTTTTGGATGCTGATTGCCTTCATCATGGTTGCATATCTCATGATCTCTTCCTTCCTCACACATTCTATTCCTTGGAGCTTTCAGTCATGGTTTCTTAATTGTAGTCAACCACCTCATACTTCATATGAGGACATATTGTGTTGATTTCATCTAGTGTGACTTATGCCTTCCTGCATCCTTTTAGAGGATGAGATATTTTTCTCTTGATCATGCTTCTCAAGATAGAAGGAATGATCCATGTTACCTGCAACCATATGACATGACATTATAATATTAAACATAAGAATACATACCTTATTTAATCTTCATGTCATCGAGGTTTCTTCTAGCAACTTCCTTGATTGAAAAGATATTCAATCCCTTGATCTGCTTCATGACATCACATCATCATATCATGGATTCCATAAGTTGGAGTTCCTGTTGAAATACTTGATTCCTCTCTACATTAGTGAACCCTACGATGAAGATTCCATCAGAGAATTTTTGAGGATCTTTTATATCCCCAACTGGAAAAAAAATTCCTTTTTGACTTGATGTATGATGAGTCGTGTCCTAGATGACTTCTTCCTTTCCTTCAATGTCCACTAAGGTTCTCGAGAGCTATATCCTTCATGTTTTGTCTGTCATGTATTTTGTCTTTCATGATTCCCATGGTGATGTCACGAGCTCTTGTTTCTAATGCTTCCATGATGCCATGATGCATCTTATGATCATTATCATATATTATAGAAAAAGCTTATGATAGGAACCTTTTGTGAGGGATAACATCTCACTCATAGGACAGATTTGTTACTCCCTCTTTCCTTGCTTCCTTTCTTCAACTTCCTTTCTTTAGCTTCCTCTATCTTTCCATTGATATGAGCTTCTTTCTATAAATTTTCCATAGCATTAAATCTTAGCTATAATTATTTTGTCTTGCTTGAGGACCAAACTTGCCTTTCCTTTCTTCACATGTTTTAGTCCTTTAACCGTCATTACTCCTACCATCAACTTGTCTTTCTCTATTTAGCATAGATACCATAAGTTTCCGAATGAGGTAACTTTCTTATCCCATGGATATTTGTTACCTTGATTATCTGTTAGTGCATTATAGATCAGTGATGGTTATCTTCCTTCCTAGATCTTTGTAGGTGGGACCTTATGAGGATATTCTACATCCTTTGACACCCTTCACTTTCATGTAGATCAGATTTGATGTGACCTTCCTCATTGCACCTTCAGAGAGTGATTTTTTCTTATACATTTTCTTTGATGTATCTAATATTTCTATATGAGGGGATCTTATAAGTATCCCTTTCCATAAATTCAAATGATACCTTTTAATGACTTCAGATTCTTAGAGGACTATAACTATCCTCCTTCTTCACAGAAGGAATCTTGATGACCCATTTAACCTATAGATCTCCTTGCAATCATGAAATTATTTAACCAAACTTGATTATAGAATGAAAATATACTTGTCATGTGAAGATGAAATCTTCACCTAGATCATGTTGATGAAGAAGATGTATGAGAGCTTCTTCTTGGATGATCTTCTTTTAAGTGAGAAAGGTTAAGAGAGAAAGCCTTTCAATAGAAAAGGTTTCTCCCTTTTGATGAGGATGATTTTATGCTTCCTTGTATGGTCTTCTTCTTGGATAAGGAGATGATCCTTTCTTGGTTATAATCTTGAAGATGATAGTGCCTTCTTGCCTTCAATTATAGGGTAGGTCGGGACTGATTCAATCCTTTCCAAGATGATAAGATCTTCATTTTGAGGTCCTTTGAGTTTCATAGCTTTGTAGATATATTGATGATTCTTGGTGGTATTTTGATGATGGTGATGTGGAGACACAAGTTCTTGATGTAGAGTTACCTTTCTGTTGTATTGCTTTTTGTAGACTCGATCCTTTAATATTGACAAAACCCTTAAACTTGTTTCCATTAGGGGAATTTTGAGGTCTACAATGGGCCTCCTAAGAAAAATGTACAACCAAAATAAACTTTATAAGAACCAATAGGATTCAAGATGATGATGTCAACCATGGGGGATGATTCACCATTTTTGGAGTAAAAAAGTAAAAATATTAAAAAATAATAAAATTGTTGGGCTTTGTTATATTATTTCCACGACTAGCCCACGTAGTTAACCTGGGAGTTAGAGGGGGGCGGGGGGTCACAGGGGGTTTGAGGTGTACCCGTAACCCCACTTTATGGGGTCCAGGGCAGTGCCCCGGAAAAGTTTGGTTTTGGACCCTATGTTAGGTTGGGTGGACCCACCTATGGTTTTGTGCATGATTTTTGCACATGTTTTATGGACGCGATGGTTTTCGGTCCATGGTATTGGACGTGATGGTATTTAAGTCCATGGTATTGGATGCTTCGGCATGTATAAATATGTATTATAAAATTGAAAGAAACATAATGAAAAATCAAGCTAGTAGTCCCGGTTTTGGGATCTAGGGGAAAATCTCTATGTATATGTGTTTTATGTGTTATGCTCTTGCATTGTTTATTTTCTGTGTTTTAGAATTCATATGCAGGTAATTTCTGTATGGGGTTAAAACCTACATTTGGTATCGGAGCTGTTTTGGCTTCAAGGGGACGCCTTTGTTGCTGAGGGGTTTCGCTTGGGCCTGTGGTAGACCCTGTTTAGTGGGAGATATGCGAGATCGGTTCTAGTGGTGAAAGAAGATGGCGAGCAGTGGAAAGATAGAGAGCGAGAAATTTAATGGTCAAAGTTTTGAGTTGTGGAAACTCAAGATGGAGGGAGGATCTGTTGGTGGATAAAGATCAGTGGATTGCGGTAGATCCAGGTACTAAACCAATGGGAGTGTCTGATGAAGAGTGGAAGAAGTTGGATAGGAAGGCAAAAAGCACAATACGATTGTGTGTCTCAGATTCAGTATTGCTGAATGTATCAGGGGAAGCTACAACGAAGGCTTTGTGGGACAAGTTAAGGACTTTGTACCAATCTAAGTCTTTGGTGAATAAACTATTCCTGTGGAAAAAGCTGTATAACCTGAGGATGAAAGATGGAGACTCGGTGACAGAGAATCTGAATGCTTTTAATATTGTGGTAAGTCAATTAGCATCTGTTGATATTAATATTTCAGATGAAGATAAGTGCATCAGTGTTTTGTGTTCTCTACCAGATTCGTGGGATAGTCTAGTTATTGCAACAGGTAGTAATGCAACTACCTTGCAGTTTGATGAAATAGTCTCATCCTTGCTGATGGAGAAGATGAGACACAAAAATATGGAGAGCCAGAATGGTGATTCCTTGTATGTACGAGGATGGTCCCAGAATGGAAACAAAAATAAGTCATCGAGTGGGAGATATAAATCTAGAGGGAGATCTAAATCTCCAGGAAAACATGTAAAGGTGGTGTGCTAGAAATGCGGAAAGGAAGGGCATTTCACGTCTAGAAAAATGACTAAGCTCTCTTGTGGCCCCCTATGGAAAGAAAACAACAAGTGGGAGAACGTTGGGTTGTGTTATATTCTTTCCACGACTAGCCCACGTAGTTAACTGGAGGTTGCGGGGGCAGAGCCCCCCTTCTTTGTGCCGATTGTGTAGCTGGGGGGTCACAGGGGGTTTGAGGCATACCTGTAACCCCACTTTATGGGGTCTGGGGCAGCGTCCCAAAAGTTTTTGGTTTTGGACCCTATGTTAGGTTGGGTGGACCCACCTATGGTTTTGTGCATAGTTTTCACACATGTTTTTTGGATGCGATGGTTTTCGGTCCATGGTATTGGACGCGATGGTTTTTCGGTCCATGGTATTGGATGCTTTGGCATGTATAAATATGTATTATAAAATTAAAAGGAACATAATGAAAAATCAAGCTGGTAGTCCCAGTTTTGTGATCTAGGGGAAAACCTCTGTGTATATGTGGTTTATGTGTTATGCACTCGCATTGTTTATTTTCTGTGTTTTAGAATTCGTATGCAGGTAATTTCTGTACAGGGTTAAAACCTACAAAAATGATAAAACTACTTTTTCAACTTGTATTTTCAACTTATGTCCCTAAGGTTTTACTCAAATTTCGAGCGGGATTACTCTTTGGATGAAAAATTTAATTCCTCATTGAAAGAGTACCCATGTGGCATACTTTCGATGGACCCTGCTACACGAAAAAAGAGAAATACATGAAAAAATGTGGTTGCAATCACGTTTTTCATGTATTTCTCATTTTTCTTGTAGCACGGTCCATCAAAAGTATGAAACATGGGTATTCCTTGGATGAGTAATCAAATTATGCATCCAATGAGTGTTTCTTCTTGAAATTTGAGTAAACCCATAGGGAGATAAGTTGAAAATACGAGTTGAAAAAATAGTTTTTCCTTTTCTACCTCCAAAATTTGATGATGCCAGTGAATATTATTTTATTACTTCCACTACTATTTTATAATTTCCTTAGGAGGCCCATTTTAGACCTCAAAACTCCCTTAATGGATGCCCTTATTGAAGACTGATCCTTGTATGTCTCTTTTGCTGCCCTTCCTTTGACTTCAACACCTTATCTTTGATACCATGTTGAAGAATCTAGTGCTAGTGTAATTAATGAGTTTCTTCTTAGCATGATAACTATTTGTGAGGTGTTTTTCAATTTTATTCTTATGCCGATCTTCACTTATTATTATTAGAGTGTATCTTCTTTAGTTCATCAAATAACAACCAAAACAAAGAGACAAGAACACAAGATGTTGGCATTCTGTGAAGGCCAAAACCTCTCCCTCTTGGAGAGGAAGACCTGCATAAAATTATTCTTATAGAGATTCCAATTGATGAATACAAAGACCATGACCCTTGAACCACTGTTCCAATCCATGACCAAGACATCAATCCTCTTCTTCGTTGATGTTGAGATTAGCATCACTACTGCTTCATCATTGTTTCACTTAGATCATTACAACCTTCTCACTGAAGTCATCTCTACCACATCTTTTTTTTTTATAAAGAAAGAGATGGTCCTTCTATTAACTTAGGTAAAAAAAAATGATTTACATAAGTTACAACAAACTCCCACAAAGGGAGAGTGAAATCACAGAGGTGCAGACTCCCACAAAGGGAGAGTGAAATTACTCAAAGTACCCAAAAAACCTCCAAAAATCAAACAGAAACAATGTCGAGACTACCCTGGAATCGAAAGTGGGTAAGTGGATTCAAAGTCCGCTCCCCAAAACCCACCAAAGAATTGTCTCCTAGCGATCCAATGGTCAAAAATCAACCCACGCGGAGGCAAAGCCGCAAAAAAGAACCTCAAGCTACACGATCAACGTTGACCATTGATCATTTACTTCTGATCCAACGACTGGTGTCCATATCACGCGGCTTAAAAGCCCGCAGGATACCGCGCGATGAAGGCAGTTTGATTTTCGGATCCTCTGCCACGTGTTGCATCCTAAGTGGAATCGCTAGCTTTTGATAAAAACCGACTTTGGTTTAGATGGCACCCGACAAAGGTGGTAAACCATTAGTGGTTTTGTCCTTTTGGGCCCACCAACTTGCACACCAAAAGGTGGGCGTAGACCTTCCTCCTCCAGATCTGACGGCCACAATACAAATCGAACCGCACATCTGCTCGTGGATTACCCAGCGATGAAGGCGATAAACATTCTTCATCTCCCTCCACGTGTCACTAGCTAGCTGAATGGCATCACTTGTCATCCGAGAAAAACTCAGAGGGCACCCGAAACAAGTGGTATATCTTGAACACTTTTTGACCCCGGTAATCTCTTCCTTTGACCTCCCCTGCATTGTATGAGGAAGACCTAGCCGGAAGGGTGGCCTCCTGCATGGAATGCCATATGAGTGGACTTGGCGCTCTGTGGCGTTCGTCCCACATGGAATCCCTTCTCCTGTGAGCAGATATCTTCTGTCTCGATTTCTGCCTTTGTTTCTATAAGCACCCGTAGAGAATCGACAGTGCATATCATCTGATAAACTGTCTGAAGTGAACTTATCATTGTTGACATGAAGTAAAATTCCGTCTCTTGAATTTTATTGAAACTGTTGTTTGTCACTAAGGGCCTGAGATGAGCATTCCTCCTTCATCCTGTCATCCATTATCTCCTCCCACTAGCAACACAAGTCGATATGCTTGTTTTGAACCCCCTCATTGGCAAGCCAGTCCGCAACTTTGTTGGCTTCCTTGTGGACATGCACCAACCTAAGAGTTATTAGCACTCTTAGGTGTGATTGGATTCTTTGGTAGACTTGCAGAAGCCACCAGTGTCCTAAGATTTTCTCAGGTGCAGCGCCAGCATTAACCCTCTTCACCGAATTAATGACTAATTCCGAGTTAGCCTCAATGATGACATTGTGAATGTTGTACTTGAGCAGTATTTCCAAGCATAGTTCCATCGTCATGAGATCAACAATATTATTGGTTTCTTTTCCTAGATAACTGTGGAAGATGACCAGAATGTTTCCTTCCTCATCCTTCATGACCCCTCCATAACCTGATTCACCCGGATTTCCTTTAAAGGCCCCATCAATGTTAAATTTTAAAAAACCATGAGAATGGGGTTGCGAGGAAGCTTTTTCAGCTGAGCTATTCTTGTTGATCTGCATAGAACACTGACGAAGATGAACCTTGAGCTCTAACTTTTCCACGATTTTGGCCTCTCTTTGTCCTATGAGTTTTCCGGTATCGACACCTCCAAGGATATGAACGGACTCTTTGAGTTGCTTAAGGATTAGCTTTAGAATGCTTCTCATCGGGCTCGCCTTCTCCTTGAAAATCCTGTTGTTGTACTCCTTCCAAACATTCTACATTAAGAACCCTAGGGTCAGCACCCAGGCAGAGGTTATTATCTCATTATCCGAAAAAAAGAATTCGCCAGTTTATCATTGTAGCAATGTTGTCATTTACATTTCTGTCTGTCTGCTCAAAGGCATCACGAACCCAGTTCCAAAGTATTGTGGTGAATGAGCATCTATTCAGGAGATGATTAGTGGTTTCTTCCTATTGTCCACATAGGTGACATCTTGAGGGGCCAACAAAGCCTCTTTTCCTTAGGTTATCCCATGTCAGAATCTTGCCCTGTTGAACCAACCACTTGAACAGTTTGACTTTCATCCAATGTGGATTATCCCAGAGTTCTTTCCACTTCTTATCAATGTTTGGATAGTTAAGCCCTGTGTATATCCTTTTGGCCTCCTTAAGGGTGAAGAGACCTATCTTATTCTTTCCCCATCTTAATCGATCTTCCAAGGTTGAGGTTAATATTTGCCTCTTTTCCAAAAGACCGTTAAGGGCTATAGCTTGAGTATGCATCATGCCCATTTCACTATAATCTGACAGTTTCCATATTCTCCATTTCCCATTGTTCCTTGAGTGATCCCAATAGTCCCTTACCCTCCTTAATCCTTTGTTGATGGTATATATGTGAATGTCTGCTAATTCTTCACTACATAGATTTTCCTCCTGCTACCAATTATCCTCCCAGAACCAGGCTAGATTTCCATTTCTGATCTCCCAGAAACTATGATTTTGGACTAGGACCCTGTTCTCCCATGCCCTATTCCAAATTGAAGAACCTTTTACTTGTCTTGTCATTCTTATGAGGTTCTTCTCCTGCCAATCTCTTGCATACTTTTGCTTCCATAGTTTTTCCCAAGGGGCTTGAATTTCCTTTAGCCATCTCCACCAGATTTTGGCTCCTAGAACTCTGTTAAGAATTCCTGGGTCATGAAGACCCAAGCCACCATGGGATTTTGGTTTGCATACCCTGTCCCATGCCACTAGGGCCCATTTCTTCTTTTCTTCACCTTTCCCCCAAAGAAAGTCTCTTTGAATGTTTCTTATATTAGTAATTACACCAGTTGGTGTCAGAATGGCTGATAGCATATAGATAGGGATACTTTGGAGGATAGCCTTAGTTAGAATCAACCTCCCTACTAGATTTAGGGCTCTATTTGTCCATTTTCTAATCTTATCTTTTAGCTTATTTAGAACAGGCTCCCAGATTTCCTTGTGTAACGGTTTGTCAGTGAGGGGAACTCCCAGGTACTTCGCGGGCAATGACTCTCTTTGAAAGCCCAAAATTCTGGAAAGATTTCTTTGAATCGAAATATCTGTATTGAAAAAGAAAATCTTTGATTTAGTGAGACTTACCTTTGTGCCTGCTGCCATGGAAAACTCACTCAGAATCTACTTAAATGCTCTGGCTTCCTTGACTGTGGGTGTGCCTTGAAGCATAGTATCATCTACAAATTGTTGATGTGTCACCATGTCCCCATTTTGAGTGAGTCTCAGACCCTGAGTTCTCCCTTCCTCCTTAGCAGCTCTGATTTCTCTCTCTAACCCTTCCATCATTATAATGAAAAGGAAAGGAGAAAGAGGATCACCTTGCTTGAGACCTCTAGTAGGCTTGAATGTTTTGGAGGGAGAGCCATTGAGAAGAATTGAACAGCTGGCAGTGGTAACTAGCGCCATGATCCACTTAATCCAATTGTGATCAAAGCCCTAGGCTTTTAGTACTGCTCTTATGTACGACCAGCTAAGTTTGTCATAGGCCTTTGCTATGTCCAGCTGAATTATCATCCCTACCTGTTTATTGGTATTGAGTGAATGAACCACTTCATGTGCTTGAATTATGATATTAAGAATTTGTCTTCCTTCCACATAGCCCGTTTGCTCCTCTAACACTAGGGTAGGGAGGAGTGGTTTGAGACAGTTTGGCAATTACTTTGGATATTATTTTGTACACCACATTGCATAATGCTATAGGTCTAAATATGTCTGGAGAGGTGGCATTTTCCTGTTTCGAGATTAAGGCTATGAAAGATTCATTGAGCGCCTTCAAGACTGTCTTAAATCTTCGAGAGTATTCCACTACCTCCATAATATCATATTTTACTAACCTCCAACATGTTTTGAAAAAGTCCACATTGAAGCCATCTGGGCCTAGTACTTTCCCATTGTGCATCTCTGTAATGACTTCCTCAATCTCTTCCTCTATTACTGGTTTGTTGAGATTGTAATTGTCTTCTCTAGAAACCAATTTAGGAATGTGTTGAGTAAATATTTTCATAAACTGATATCTATCTTCCGAGGTTTCCTCAGCAATTCTCTGAAAATGCTGGACTAGAACCTCTTCCATCTCTTCATGAGTGTTTCTTTCTATTCCATGCCGATCTGTAAGTTTCAAAATTCTGTTGTTGTTTCTCTGAGCTACGGTGGATCTGTGAAAGAATTTTGTGTTTCTCTCCCCTTCCTTAATCCATTGTACTTTGGATTTCTGTCTCCAGAATATTTCCTCTTGTAGACATCTATTTTCCCAATCATGTTGGAGTGACTTTGCCATCTCTTTCCTTTCATCTGTATAGCCTTCTATGATAAGAATTTGGTTTATTTCCTTTAGTTTCTTTTCCAAATCTCCTTTAGCTTTGAAGATATTGCCAAATTCATTTTTATTCCACTCTTTGAGTCTGCCTTTAATGTGTTTGGGCCTGCTATGTAGAAGGAACATCTTTGTACCATGAAGGTGTAGTTCTTCCTTCAACCATTTTTCAATGTTTGTGAAGAAATTTGAATGTGTGAGCCAAGCGTTCTCAAACCTAAAGGGGGAGTTCCTCAGTTTACCAAATAGAGAAGCTTCCAATTGAATAGGCCAGTGGTCTGAACCTCCAAAAGGTAGGATTAGCGGATTCAGTCTACTTCCCATGAGAAGTTCTTCTGAAATAATAAATCTGTCTAATTTTGAGGCTACTTGGGTAGGGCCACCCCTTTTGTTATTCCAAGTGAATATTCCATTGCTGGTTTCCATATCAACTAATTTCATATTGGTGATGAAGTTCTGGAAGGCAACTGAATCCCTACCAAGTGTTCTAGTACCTTCTTTCTTCTCCGTGAGTGATTTTATCATGTCAAAATCACCTCCTAGAATCTAGGGTAGAGCTGGGTATCTTTTCTTCATATCCTCCAGTGTTGTGAGGAGTCGAAGTTTGTCCTCCATTGGCTGAGGACCATAGACATTGGTGATCATGTAACATTGTGTATCACCCACCAGTTGGAAAATCAAAGAAAGGTGATGTCTGGAAGCCTTCGCATTAATCACACCAAATTTCTGTGGATCCCATAGAGTGAGAAAGCCACCAACAGATTTATTTGCCTTAACATCAAGGTATTCATATCTATTTAACCATATACTATGTTTTTCTCTGATCTTCTCCATTAAGCATTTTGTTTCCTGTATGAATACTATGTCAGGTTTTTCCTCTTTGATCCTGTTACCTAGATTCCTCTGTTTTCTTCTACTCCCTAGTCCTCTAATGTTCCAGGTTGTGATTTTCATTGAAGTGGGGTTTTAAAGGAGTAACTAGAAAGGCCTTTCATCCTTCCTAAGCCAATCATGATTTTGCCACACTCTAACAATAGTTCTTTCTCTCTTTTTCTTCCCCTCCTCTTGCCTGGGTTTTTTGTTAATTTTCCTGTTATTAATCCTATTGTGGAAGTCCCTTTATTTTCCTGGTTATCATGTCCTCTTTTGACTCTTGCAGTTGCTTGATGTGACTTGTTAAGGAATATCTGTTGTACCTTGTCAATGTCCTCTTGAGGTGTGGAGTTTATTCCCAGGTTTCCTCCTTGTTCAAGAAACTTTTCCAACTCTAGGTTCTCCCTTTCCAAGATCTCCTGTAAGTCTTGGTCCTTTGTGCCACTATCACTTTGAGTCATTTCATGGTATTTTTCTATTTCCATGTTACTCAAAGGGTCTGTCGTGTGTTCATTCTGTTCCTGTGTGAACTCCATGCTGGTCTCTTTTCCTTTCCCCCTTGCTGTCTGATTCTCTGTACTCTTTTGATCACCTCCATCTACATCTTCTTCTCCTAAGATCTCAAAACTGTTGTACCTTCTTGTTTTTTTATCCTTCTCAGTAGGGTTATTTTGTGTCTTCCTTCCCCCTCCTTTTCCTTTTCCTCCTACTTTGGTGAAACCTGTCTAATCTTTCCCTTTGCTGGTGTTTAGGTATTCCTCCCTTCTATTAAGAGGACAATCTCTAGATAGGTTCCCATGTTCATGACATATGTGACATCTGAACGGGTATGTTCATAGTCAATTGTTTGAACCCATTCCTCGTCATAGACTTCTAGAATGACCTCATATGGAAGGGCTCCTGATAGGTCCATCTCAAAACAGATACGAGCACAGGAGGTATATTTTCCTCATAGAGTTGCCTCTGAAATCTTTCAGAAATGATCTAATTTATTGCCTATAGCTTTTAAAGATTCTGGCATCTAGTAATCTAAAGATAAGGAGTAGAGTCTAATCCATACTGGTACCGAAGTGAAGGTTTCTCGTTTTGGCACAAAGTTCATCGTCCATGGCCACATCTAGAGTCCAACAGCTGCAAAGAAGTATGGTCCTCCTTCAAAAATCTTGTCTCTGTCCTCCATGTTCGTGAATACCACTGTAAAAAACCCTTGGATCCAAGATGTATATTTAACTCCCCCTTTGGTTTCTAGTTGTATTTTATCCAAGTGTACAACGCTTTCTCTGATGGCCAGATTCCCATAAATTTGCATATAATGGCATAGTTTGCCATGTGATCCCTGTGCTCTTGCAGAGTTGGATCATTTAAAATAACTTGCGGTTTAGTTATGGTCTTGGGTTTATAGGGCCCCATCTTGGTTCTGTTCTTTGTACCCTGACCTCTGTCTTCCACTTTCTCCTCCTGTTGGTGTTCTTCATGGGTCCCTTGCTCTGCATGGGTTTTGCTACCTTCTGCCTTTTGAGTTTCAGTGTTTTTTGACTTGACCTCCAAGGGTTGTGGAGGCTTGTTCTTATTCCCTAATCTTCCTCTATTTGAAACCACATTACCATAGGAGGGAGTGGAGCTCCCTCCTCCCTGTGCCTCCATGGGTACTTGTTACCCTCTGTCACTCTCTTTGTTGAACCCTAGAACCTTGATCACCAGTTTTCGCCTATCTTATGTTGATATTCATCACAGATAGTAATCTCCCCAAGTCATCTCTACAACATCATTATTATTATTGTTACATCATTGTTTCACCTTGTTTCACTACCACCGAGATCTTTATTTCCTAGACCATGATTGTGACTAGGACCATGATTATATCTAGAAGATATGCCGAGACTGCATGATCACTGAGATCCTCTTCTTCATGAATATACTAAGACTGTGAGATAGTGATCATTGTGACTGTGTTTATAGTATATATGCTGAGACATAGTATTTAGATCCTTATTATACTTACGTCGAGACTGTGAGATAATATATACCTTTGTGATACCCATCTGAGAACCTTAAAGTCTTTATCCAACCAAAATATTGTAACTTTGTCTTCATCCGAGGTTCCTGCACTAAGTTACTTGTCCGATATTTCAGGGAGGTGTCCGAAGTTATCACTGTAACTATCACCGAGATTCTATCCTCTTGCACTTCCTGTACCCATCTGAAGTTGCAAATTAGTTTTATATTTTGTCTATACTTTATGTGAAGTTCAGCGGGGTATTTATAGTGGTTATGCATCCATAAATAAGCCAACATGAAAGTGAACTGTCGTGTCTCTTCATTTGAGCCACATGACTATTATTTATGTCATTTTTCTAGCCAACTTGACTGTTCTTTTCATCGTTTTGATTGTAGACTCCTTGTGCTTGTCTTGGAGGATTGTGCTTGTCTTAGAGGGTTTCTTAGAATTTTCTATACATGACATTGACTCTATGACATCCTAAGGCTCTCATTGGGAGCCACTAAATAAATAAACCTCTTTCTCATGAAACACATGCAACAAGGAATAATAAATTTATTTTACAAAAATAATAATTACAATGTCATGAAGACCAAACCTAGTTACACTTTCTTCAACATGTACTTGGCTTGAATCTTGACCAAATGTGATCGCCATCACCATGAACCATCTCATTTCAAAGAAAACACATTGTGAAACCTACAAGAAGAATTTTTGGAACCAGTGTCCTCTTTGTCAAATTTCTTTGGCACTCACTCTTTGACTTCTACACTCTTTAGCACTAGCATCTTGTTCGCATTACTCTTTAACAATGATGTATGTTGTTGCAATTTTACCTTATATGGTTTACCTCTTTTCAAAGGAAACATGTTAGACTCCTGAAACATCTTATCACACCCATTAGAAACATCAATGAAATATGATTTTTCAATTGATGTATCTCCTTGAAAAGCCTCATTCACAACATATTTATGTTTGAACATTAACAAAGCAAAAATCTAACTAGAATTCATAATTCTCTTAATTTTTCCATCATGCATAAGAGACAAAATCATCTTCTGACTATGCGCTCTAACAATGTACTCAATCCCATTCTTTAACAAGTGTTATTTGTTCTCATGGTGATGAAAAATAACTCTCCTATCATAAATATATGGGCTTCCCAAAACTATACCACAATAATAAATTGGAATTACATCAAGCTCTACCTCATCTAGAAAGTTTGTTGTGATTGCAAATTTCAATTTCATCTCCTTGTCACCTACAATTTTGTATTGTCACATATCCAACCTAGAGGGCATGGTTTAGGATGAGGAATGGTTTCTAGATTCAACTTCTTGACAATGTCTTATGAGACAAGATTTTCTTGTGAACCACTATTAAATAGTGTGTCAATATTGGTATGTTTTGAAATAACTATAATTTGGAAAAGCTCTATTCTTGTTTTTTCATCTTGAGTTTCATTGAGACAATTTGAAGAACTTGTACTTGCAATGTCCTTGCCTTTAAAACCCATAGTTGTGATCTTTGTTTCATCTCTAGAGTTTGAACCTAAATCATGTTTTGTAGTTGTAGTTGTCTTCTCCTTCTCCTTGTTCTTAAACTTCTTGGGTCTCATTTCTGGATGAAGTTTCCAGTAGTGATATTCATCGTTTCCATCTTTGGAACAATGTTTACAAGTGAGTTTTTCTTTCTCCATCTTTATGGCAACATTTTTTATTCCCCTTTCCTTTGAACTTACCTTTTCCCTTTTCTAAAGATTCAAAGGAACCCTCACTTTTCTCATCAGAAACATTCTTCCCTCTTGCTTCTAGATGTGTGGCCTGTACACAAACTTCATCTAAATTCATAGGGTTAAACATGAGAATAGTGTGTCTAAGGTAACTATGTAAACCTCCAATGTATTTGAGAAAAGTATCTTGAGATGAAAGATCTACACCCAATATTAAGGCTCTCCTCCTAAACTCTTGAGTATAAGATTGCACATTTTTCCCCTTAGCTTGCCTAAAGTTTTGCCAATCCATAATATCTTTCTCCATACATGCTAATGGATAAAATTGCCTTCTTATTGCATCAGTAAATTTATTCCAAGAGGATAGAACCTTTCCATGCTTCTTCATGTCTTCTTGTGTTTTGGCTTCCCACCAAATTAGCGTTGCACCTTCCAATCTAAGAGAAGCAAGCCAGTTTTGTCATCTTGAATTCTTTGAATCCTGCAATACACTTCAATTTGATGAATCCAATTGTCTAATATTTTTGCATTTACCTCTCCATTGTACATATGCAATTCAAACTTAATATCAAGCTTAAGCAAAGGAGTTTTACCATGACTCTTTGGGGAATTTGGGCATGTTTGTGAAAGGGTAGAAGACGTAGAAGGTGAGGATGAAGATGAAGATGAGGAGGATGATGGAGGTGAGGGTGGTGGTTTGTCACCATTCCCTCCATTCCCTTTTGGAGGCTTGTATATTTTCTCTCCATCAGATTTTGATCTCTCTCCGTAGAGTATGGAATTCCTCTCCTCATACAAAACCTTAACCGTCTCTGACATCTCAAAGAATGATTTACTGAAATTATTCTCATCTTCAAATATCTCTTCTGGACCTTCTTCATGTGCCATGACTATTGAAGCTTGAGGAGTGTTTATTCTTCTTGAGACAATATGAGATCTTGGCTCCACCACTTCTCCTTCTCCTCTCTTGAGATTCAACCTTGTAAGCATGAGAATAAAAACTTTCAAACAAATCAAATCTTCACAATAAAAACCTTCAACTCTGATACCAAAATGATCTGGATGTGAAACTTGAAGATTTCTTAACAATTTGCAAGTGAAATGCTTGAGCATTTATGCCAATTCACATGTGAAATTTTTATGGAGTTTTTAAACAATTATGTCAAATACTTAACATATAACATGCTTTTAAAATCAATTCTACAAAAAATACTAAAGATAAAAATAACATAACAACAAACACAAGACAACAAATAATAAAGGAGTTCACCCCTCTTGGGCTACATCTCTTGGTCCAGCTTCCAATGTTGGGCCTATTTCATTAGGCTCCAAAAATTAGTGTTTACATCAATTTACAGTGCTCAAAATGCAGATTTGATAGCTCCAATGGCTCCAAAACAGTAAAAAAGCCCTGTTTTGACTATATTTTCTCCTCATTTGGCCAAAAACTAATTGAATTATACCTCTTTCCTCTTTTTCCCAAGTTTTGTTGCTAACCATCCTACAATTTAGCTGAAAGCTGGCTCGTGCACCCTGAATGCGGAAACGACGTGCTAAACTTGGCACTATTCTTGCTCAGCAGGAAAATTTGTAAGACAGATAAGGGTGCCATTAATACCCTAGTCCCTAAAATCTTGGTCACGTGGGGGTCATATGACCGCCTTGGGTGCCGAAAATTTTGGGCCTAATTCCTGGGCCCCTTCTAGCGTGTGCCAGTGATCACATGGAGTCTACATGGGACCTTAGGTTGGCCACTTGGGGTGGCCCCCTTCGGTTGGCCCCTCGTATTCCTACTCTCCTGGTTTTATTGTGGCCACATGGCCTTGACCTGCGCCCCCTTCAAACTCCATTACGATAACATACCATTTTAAATATAATTTATATGCACCATAGGCCCATGTGACACTCTCTGATTGGTCCACTTGTAACCAATAAAATCGTGCCACACCAACACCTAGTCAACTACCATGTGTCAATCCATCATTGGCCGATGGATTCCAGTCAACATGCCATGTCAACAGGCCTAGTCAGTTGTACAAACTATTGACTGGGAAAACCTGCAAACTGCCTTTTTCAAATTTTAGTTGTTTTCCAAAACAAACATAACTCATTTACGGGAGCATACGACATCCATTTCGAAAGAAATTACTTGTGTTGGATTCATATCGTTGAGATCTATCCATTCATTCTAGTTCCAAGCCAATTCACACACATTCATTTTTGAGCATATTTTTGATCCACCGGATCATTGCTCCACATATGTTTCCTCTTTGAACACTCCATTTAAGAATGATGAATTCATATTCGTTTGGTACACCTTCCAGTCTCCATTCTTATAACTAGTGCAAACATCTCTGCATAATCTCTTCCACGTTGTTGCTTGTATCCTTTGATAACTAGCCTTTCTTTATACCTTTCAATATTTCCTGCAACATTGGTTTTGGTCTTATAGAGCCAATTGGAACCTATAACTTATTTTTCCTTTCGGAAGGTACACTAACTCCAATGCGTCATTCCTTTCTATTGCTTCCATTTCTTCATTCATTGTTACAACCCATTTTTCTTCTATAAAAACATCTTCAAAATGAATTGCATCATCTACATGACTAAATAGTGCATATAAGGAATTCATACCTTCACTATTACCAACTTGATTTTTCTCATAAATTTCACTTAAATTTTTGAATTTTTGTCTTCTCAAGCTTGCAGAAGTTGGACTTGACATGTCACTTGATTCTACGCTTGGAGAAGATGATGTTGTGAGTCTCTACGGTGCACTTGGAGTAGCATTTGGTTGAGTGCATGACACTATCCTATTACTTGGTGACTATGTCACTTGATGACTACTTTGTTGTGCTTGATTAGGTGTGGGAAGAGTCACTAATGAGGAATTACTTATTGTTGTCAATTATTCTTTATCTTATTGTGGTATGCTTGTTGTTACATTGATTGTCTTCTACAAACATCCATCACATGCTTCCTCTTCTATGAACACCACATCTTTGTTGATTATGACCTTCGTGGTTATTGGATTATAGAGCTTGTAAGCCTTGTATTCAACACTATATCAAAAAAATATGCATTTCTCTCCCTTGTTTTCAAACTTCTTCCTTAACTCATTTGGGACATGTGCAGAAGCCACACATCTAAACACTCTCATATGAGTGACACTATGCTTCCTTCTACTCCATTATTCTTCAAGAATCATATTCTTAACACTTTTAGTTGGACACCTATTTATAATGTATGTTGCGCAAGTGACAAGTTTAGCCCAATAATCTTTTGGCAAATGCTTTTCCTTGAACATACTTCTTTCCATAATGGTCCTATTTTCCTTTCTGCAACACCATTTTGCTGAGGTGT
The DNA here is from genome assembly GCA_031772625.1 of Pinus tabuliformis. Taxonomy (NCBI): domain Eukaryota; kingdom Viridiplantae; phylum Streptophyta; class Pinopsida; order Pinales; family Pinaceae; genus Pinus; species Pinus tabuliformis. The sequence goes on along the minus strand of CM062806.1, from coordinate 877,998,021 downwards.
ATACCTTGTTGTAAATTGTTTGTGAATACCATGCTCCCTATAGAGATGTAGGAAGTCATTTGAGATGTATTCTCTACCTATATTATTCCTCAGAATTTTGATGTAATGTCCACTTTTCTTCTCACAATTGCTTTATATTGTCAGAAGTACTCAAACACTTCACTCTTCTATTTTAGGAACTAGACCCATGTATTCATTTTGTAATAATCTATGAATGTTAATAAATAATAAATATCACCAATTGATGGTGTCTGCATTGGTTCACATAAAAATCAATAGACAATCTCCAAGGGTGCCTCTGCCCTTATTGACTTTCCTGCTGGAAATGATTATCTATGTTATTTTCACAGGATTCATCCTTCACATAAGGTTTCCAATTTTCCTATGGGTGGAAATACTTTCACCATGCCTTTCCTATGTACCAAATTTAAAGCTCCAAAATTAAGATGACCAAATCTTAGATGCCACAACCAGTTTTCATCCTTAACCTCCGATTGAAAATTTATTTGTGTAACAACAACTATTTGTGCAACAACAACTACCTTTCTTTCATCTTGTGAATCCATTTATAGTTGTGTTTAAGCAACTTCTTCCTTCAAATATGGTTTTATCTTGAGGGGAACATCGTATTGCTTGTCATTTTCACTTTTGAAATCAACCTCTTTCTTGGAAATTTCTCTAAGATTGCACATTCACCATTTTTAAAGAATAATTTGTAGCATTCTTGCATGAGTTTTCCAATGCTTATCAAATTGTGCTTCAAATTAGGGACAGAATATGCATGTTAAATATATTTATTCTCCACCTTATTTAGTAGAATTTTGACTCTTCCTTTTCCTATAACAAGCACTTTATTATTAGTCCCTAATGTCACTTCAAATTTCCACATTCATCTAGATTGGAAAATGTTTCTATGTTCCCTGTCATGTGGTTGCTGGACCTTGAATCCAAAAACCATACATCATTTTGTTTCTCTTGTGCTACATTGAAAGCTAAAAAGATGTTGTCTTGGTTTTTATTTTCCTTTGTGAAATTTTATTTGGTTTTTTACTAAGATCATGTTGCTTCTTCCTACATTCATTTTCATAATGGCCATACTTATTACAATAATGACATTGAACTTGAGATTTATCATACCTCTCACGTTGTGCTTGATTTTGACTTGAACCTAGACTTGGATTTTGATTTTTGCCTCTACCACTTTAGCTTGAAGGGATGCCTCTTCTACCTTTGTGTAGACTTCTTCCTCTTCCTCTTGCATTTTATCTTCCAATGCCTTTACCTTGACCACATGACACTTATGTCTTTAATGCATGCTCCAATGAAGTTTTTGATGTTCTATTATACCTATGATCATGAGAAATCAGTGATGCATGAAGGTAATGCATTGAAAATTGTGAGAGACCCTTTGTCTCTTCTATGATTACATCCATAGGGTCAAATCTTGATGGAAAACTTCTTAAAATTTTCTCAATTTTCCTCCTTTCTTCAAGTTTCTCACCATGAAACCTGATTTGAGTAACTAGTCTAATTACTTGTGTGAAAAATGAGTCTATATTCTCAGACTCTTTCAGGCATATGGTTTCAAAATCTCTTCTTAGAATTTGTAGCTTTGTTGTCTTCACTTTTTCCATGCCTTCATAAGTTGTCTGAAGAATATTCCATGCTTTTTCTTGGATTTTGTTGCTACTACAATCCTTGTAAAGATTCTCTCATGAATTTCTTGAAAGATGTGGAAGAGGGCTTTTGAATTCTTCTTCCTATCGTCTATCAGAAAATTTCCTTTTGCTTGTGAAAAATAATTGTATGTTGTCGCATCTACTAGTTCTGGACACCCATTCTATACCAAATCATAAATATCTTGAGAGGAAAGCAAAGCCTTCATTTTGATAGCCCAATAATCATATTGTTTTTCCATTGAACTAGGTTATTTGTGGGTTGGTCAAGCCGCTGCTTGATGTTAAAGAAAAAAACATCTTGAACATGCTCTGATACCAATGTTTGTTTTTTAGATAGAGGGTAAGAACCCAAAAATTTATGTGCAGTGTTTCAGCACACAACAACATCACACACAGTAACAATAAAGCAAAAAAGAGGAACAACATGCTGTAAAACGGAGTAAAACATAGGATGTACAGTAAGAATAGAAATATAACTCTATGATTGATAGTGCAACCAAGATGAATATGGAGAAGAGGGTTTCATGGCGGCGCCTCTAGGTTAGGGTTTCTGAGCACTGTTACAGACACAGAGCTGGAAGCGAATAGATCGAGGCTAGCGGTTTTACTCAGAAGGGGACAAGAACTGACCCTCCAGATGGTCAACGAGGGGTCCATTGGGACCCCTTCTTTTAAACAAATAATCATGCAGAAGCAGAAGCAAACATCGCAGGAAGGAGTCAGAATTTCAGGATACGAAAGGCTCAAGCAGAACAGCGGGAAAAATAAGGAGAAAAAACAAGAAGAAGTCAGAGAGCCCAGTAGAAACCCACAAGTCAAAGGAAAAGGTAATGAAGGTTTGGAGAACAATGGAAAAAATGATGCTACAGGACAAAAACTTACAGTTAATAATGAGAAACAGTCAAAGGAGAAGGGGGAACATAAGGAAGGCTCCCAGGGGAAAGAAGATACGGAATGTGAAACCAACTCGAACCCCAGCAACAGCCCAACAGAAAATGGAACCTGCAAACCTAAAAAAGCAGAGACCCTCAGAGTTGTCATAATAGATCCGGAGATTCAAGCTTATCGAGAGCACATGGTAGAGCATGCAGTCATTTGCAAGTGTTTATGGGCTTATGGCCAACTGAAAGAGCACTATGTCAATGGATATGACAACAATGGAAACCCAAGGGTGACGTGAAACTACACTTAGGAGCAAAAGGCTTCTTCACTGTAGTGTTCACCAACCTAGAAGACAAGGACAAAATTTTTGATGGAGACCCATATTTCTTAGCTTCAGCAAGTCTCTACATGCGGCCATGGAAACCAAATTTTGTTCCAGAAAGAGAAACTTTCACTCAGGTACCAGTATGGATCTGTCTGTTTTCTCTTCCCATAGACTATTGGGGTCTATCAGCTCTGAAACAAATTGGGGATCAGCTGGGTAGTTTTATCAAAGCCTCAGAAGCGACCATACAAAGAAAATACACCTCGTGTGCAAGAATCTGCGTGGAAATGCATGTATTCGGTGCTCTACATGAGGGTTTATGGCTAGAGTACAGGGATGAGGATTACTTCCAAGCAATAGACTATGAACAAATTCCTTTTCGCTGTCGAAGATGTCATGAGCATGGAAATCTAATGAGGGAATGCCCTCTGAATAAACAAGAAGAAGTTATTAAAACAGAGCAAGCAGACAGAGGCAGAGATAACTTTGTAAAACCAAAGTTAAGACAAAGAGCCAACCGAAGAAGAACAAACAGAATAGAAACAGAACGAGGTCACCACAGGAACACTTTTGAAATCTTAGAGTTAGACACAGACTTAGAGGATTTGAATAAAGCTCTAACCTCCAATGGAGGGCTAACAGATAAAGCTGGGCAAACCACAAAAGAAATAGAAGAAACCATTATCAGCACAGAAGTCCAAATGAAGGAACAAACAGAAGAGCCAGAGGAGGATGCATACATGCTCACCAGCAATGGAGGAAGCGATGATTTAGAGTTGGAGGAGGTTCTAGCAAAGGAAGGGATGAACCTACCAGTCATGGCCGAGAACTGGAAGGCTCGAGGCATAGAAAACGTGCCGGAAGAAGAAATTAGGAAGGTCAATGAGCTATTTATAGCAAGGCATAAAGCAGAGTTAGAAAGGTAAAGTAGAAAGTTAGGTGTAGCAAGAGGAGCTGGGAACCACCCAAAGAGTCTTCTCTGCAACTCAACAAGTTAAAAGAAAAGGAAGAAGAGAGGACGGAGAACAAGTGGTGAAGTGCTGCAGGAGCTTGGGATAATAATGATAAACTCAGGGAAGATGAAGGCTCTAAATGCCTTCCCATCTTACCAATAATTCTTCTAGTTAATCATGAAAATCATATCATGGAATGCAAGAGGGCTAAACAGCCAAGCAAAGCAGAGAATTCTGAAAAGAAAATTTCAGAAAGAAAAACCGGATATCATTTTCATTCAGGAAACTAAATGCAGCAATACAAGCATGGTTAACATCAGTAAGAAGCTTGACAATCACATAAATTATATGGAAGTAGAGAGTCAGGGACGAGAAGGAGGTTTAGTCACTATGTGGGACTCAAGGATGTTTCAAGTCCTCTCAGCAGAAGCAACCAAAGCATTTATAGCCATGGAAGTCCAACCCACAGGTAACTCTGAATCCTTCTTATGCATAAATGTTTATGGACTGCAGAAGATAGAGGATAAAATAACCTTTTTAAGCTCTCTGTTAAGTTTGATTTCTAGGCATCCATATTCCAAATGCATTATGGGGGGTGACTTTAACATGATAACTACCCTTCTGGAGAAGAAAGGGGGAATAAGAAAACTCAGTAAGGATGCGGAATTATTCACAAATTTCATTGACAATGCTAAACTAGTGGATATCCCACCTAAGAGTGGCACTTTTACATGGAATAACAGACGAGGGGGCGATAGGCTGATTGCCTCTCGTCTGGATAGATTCATCATCTCTGAGAGCATCATTATGGATGGTATTCTAGTTGAGTCAGACATCCTTCCAAGTGGAGGATCTGACCACTGGCCAATATCTTTAATAGCAGCTATCCATGGCACTCCAAGGAATAAACCTTTCAGATTCAAAAAATTTTGGTTGGAACACCCCAACTTCCTCAATCTGGTGGAGAAATGGTGGTCTGAACCTGTGATTGGAAGGGGATCCAAAATGTTTAATCTGCAGAAGAAACTAAGGTACACTAAAGCCAAAATTAAAGAATGGAACATTACGAAGTTTGGAGATATTTTTAAGGAGAAAACCTTGATAGAAGATAAACTGGAACAGATTCACAAAGCTTGGGCTTCAGGGCACAACAGTGAGGAGTCTGTAGAGCAGGAAAAAGCTCTAACTCATCAGTGGCATACACGCTGTCAGCAGGAAGAAACTCTTTGGAAGCAGAAATCCAGAATTCGGTGGCTAAAAGAGGGTGAGCAGAATACCAAATTTTTTCACAGATCTGCTCTAGATTACAGGAGTGCGAATAGAATACTAGAACTCAAGGATGAGAATGGTGAAACTTTAAAGAATCACCAAGACATAGCGGCTTTACTCACCAGGCATTTCAGCATTATTGCCCAGGAACCGCAAGCTAACAGAGAGAATGCTATAAAGGAGCTCATTACGGCCATCCCCAAAACTATCACCAACGAACAGAACTCAGCTCTAAGCAGAGAAATCACCCTAGAGGAAGTGGAAGAAGCAGTCAGAAGCATGCCTAGTGATAAGGCCCCTGGACCGGATGGTTTCACCATTAATTTTTACAAAGCTTGCTGGAACCTAGTGAAACATGAAATATGGGAAGTTGTTGAGGACTCTAGGCGATCTGGTTCCATCCTCAAATCTCTTAACTCCACCTTCATAGCGCTTATCCCAAAGATGGAAGAAGCAAACACTCCTGAGAAGTTTAGACCAATTTCTCTATGTAATGTCATTTATAAAATCATATCGAAAGTTATAGCTAATAGACTGAAGCCAATTCTTCCTGGCCTCATATCAGAAGAACAATCGGGGTATGTCGAAGGGAGACAGATCTTAGATAATATTCTTCTAGCTCAAGAAATGATTCACACCCTTCAAACTAGAAAATTAGCAGGGATGTTAATGCAGCTTGATCTATCGAAAGCCTATGATAAAGTTAGTTGGCAATATCTAGAAGCCATTCTAAAAGCCTTCGGTTTTTGCAAGCAATGGATCAATTGGATTCTAGCCCTTATTAAGTCCTCTAGATTCTCGATCCTTGTCAATGGATCCCCCTCTGAACCCTTTTCACCCACTCGTGGAATCAGACAAGGAGACCCTCTCTCCCCCTTCCTGTTCGTAATTCTCATGGAAGGACTCAGCAGACTCATAGCCAAAGCAAAAAGAGAAGGGAAGATCAAGGGACTTCAGCCTCTCCAATCTATTCCAGCAACAACACACCAACAATTTGTGGATGATACGATGTTACATGGAACCCCCACAGTGAAAGAGGCTCTAGCTTTTAAGAAAATCCTTGATCTTTTCAGCAAGGCGTCGGGAATGGAAATTAACTTTTCCAAATCCACGATTTTTTTCTTTCATACCCATCCAGCTATTCAGAAGCATCTCTCTAATTTACTTGGATTCAGAAAAGGATGTCTACCTTCAAGATATTTGGGAGCACCTCTAACACTCAAACCCTGGCAAAAAGTGCACTGGGAGAAAATCTTGGCTAATCTGGAGAAAAGGTGTAAGCACTGGACGCACAGGGCACTTAATTTTGCAGGGAGATTAGTTCTCACCAAGGCAGTTCTGCAGGCTATCCCTCAGTACTTACTTTCCATGCTGCCGTCCCCCAAGGGCATCCTTCAACAAATTAGAACAATCCAAAGATCCTTTTTATGGAATGGAAATGGGGAAAAGAAAAAATGGGCGCTTGTGGCATGGCACAAACTCTGCAAACCAAAAATTTTGGGAGGCCTAAATCTGGTGGATCCTTCAATCATCAACATGACTTGTGGTGCAAAACTCTGGTGGCGATGGATAAAAGAGCCCCATCTCCCCTGGGCAAGACATTGGAAAGAGAAATATACCCCTGAATGCAATAATCAGGATCTTATAAGACTTCAGGAGGTTCCTGAGGGATCCCCCATATGGAATCTTGCCAGGAAAAATCGCAACTTGGTGCAGGAAAACAGTTTTTGGGAAATTCGGAATGGGCATTCAGCTCTTTTTTGGGAAGATGCTTGGCAGCAACTCCCAAAACTGGAAAAGCCCGAACTCGATCCTCTCAAGCAGAAATGCCAACACGAGGGCCGACACAAAGTCCATCAATACTGGAACTGGAACAGCAGGGATCCCATCTGGAGAGAATGGATAAACTTCAACTTCGACAACAGCAATGGGGAAAACGACAGCACAAAGCATCTAATTGACCAACTACTCAAAAGGAAGATAAGGAATACGGAAGAAAAGGACCAGCTTAGATGGGGAATGAAAGGCAGCGGAAATTTCTCACTCAAGGAAGCCAGGGAACTGATAGAAAATGCAGAGCAAAGGGAGGTCTTTCCGTGGAGTCATAACGTGTGGGACAGCCTGTTTTGGCCAAAAATCAAAACGTTCCTCTGGCTTTTAATGAGGAAAAAAACCTTGACTTGGGAAAATCTACGCAATAAAGGCTTTCATGGGCCGTCCAGATGCCCAATGTGCCTGGAAGAGGAAGAAACAATAAATCATTTATTTAATTCCTGTGACTGGGCTTGTCATTTATGGAATTGGGCGGAGGGTATTTTGCTAAACTCTAACAGGAATAGGGAGTCCATCCAAGATACTATACAAAATTGGCGAAAAAATTACTCAAAGAATCCCAGAGTCAACAGCATTTGGAAAGTTATGCCAGGTTTCTTAACATGGACCATATGGAAAGAGCGTAACAGGAGAATATTCCAAGATGAATACAGTAATACAGAGCATGCCATAGATACTCTTATGATAAATATTAGACAGTTAATTCAAGTAAAATTCAAAGCAGAAACTAATGAGAAGCCTTTGTCTGATGACTTACGGATTTTAAAACTCTTCCAGATGGACATCAACCAGAGGATGGCTACGTCGAGAGGCCAGCAGAACCCGCAGTCTGAGTCTAATAGTTGGAAATACCCGCCGGTTGGTTGGCTGAAGTTGAATTTTGATGGCGCGTCCAGAGGAAACCCTGGGATGGCTGGTATAGGAGGCATCATAAGAAACCATGAAGGAGACATTCTTCATATTTACTGCAAAGCTCTGGGAGAAGGGACGAACAATGAAATGGAGTTTGCAGCTTTAGAACAGGGACTACGGATTCTAAAAGACATGCAGAATTGTACAACGGTGGTGGAAGGTGACTCGGCCCTGGTAATTTCTGTGGCAAAGAGAATCTATGGCGGAACCAAAGCGAGCAAAGCAACGAAGCATTGGAGATTAGCAAAGGTGACGGAAAACATAGCCGAGTTAATCAGCGGCATGAGAGGGTTAGTCTTCCAGGTGGTGAGACGCAAGGCGAATGCGATAGCGGACCACCTAGCAAATCATGGCATCGACAACCAAAATAGGGAATGGGACAGCTGTTGGTAGCAGGTGAATTGCCTAGACCTAAAGAAGAAATGCATCCAGCTGGCCAAACAAGACATGGATAATGCCAACCGGGCTTAACCGGAAGGCGTTTGGACTCCGCGTTTTTCTATGATAAAGCACACAGGAGTGGATACGGATATTAAAAGTTGGCAGAAGGCAAAAGGACTGGTAATTCCGGTGCGTTTATAGAAACAGAAGGGGAATAAAGGAAACAAATCTAAAATGATGTGTCGCAACGATCACCGCCGCCACCACAGCAAGTTGGAGGACACTTGCCAATTTCTGATTAGAAAGGGAAGAGGCAACATTGATGTCAAGGTTTGGATACATCACTCGGAAAACACAGTTCAATGCAGTAACAATTATGTTAGTACATCCACATCGTTTCGGGAGGATCGGTTGGTCATGAGTAATATCCTCCAGAACAACTATTTAACAGTGAGTAGAGGCATAGGCATGAACAGAATTTTTCAGTGCATCGCTCCGGTTCATTTTCTTTCGGCTCTCAGCGCCTGTTCTCACGTTGCAAGCGTTAAGCTAAGTATGGAAGGTGACGGCTGCCGCAGCACCACTGCGAATATGGAGCTCAAGACAGCGAGGGAAATGTATGAGACCAAAACCGCGTCGAAGAACAAACACAAACTGTCTGCACTGGAGGCTTCTATGAAGGAAAAAGAGTGAAAGCGGTCGGAGGAAGATATAGCGCAGGAGGTTGATTGGCTTCAAGATCCTGGAACAGTAACCAAACGCGCAACTCAGTTTGTGCGCACTCAGGCGGAAAGCTGGCGAGTAAAAACCCTGTTGGTGCGTGCTCTGGAATCAAAGGAAGATAGTAAGAGGCTGGCTCAGAGTGACCAGGTCATCCCTGAGGCCTAGATGAAAACTTTATATGACATTTATGAAGCTCTGGATTTCAAAGTCACTGCAGTGCATGAGGTAGTAGATTCTCTGTCCAAGAAGGTAACGGTGCTTATTAAGCTCCTCAGGCAGACGCTCAGTCCAGAAGCACGGCAAACTGGCGGACCGCAGCAAGAAAAGCAGGCGGAATGCCGCAGCTATCAATCCCTGCAAGCGAGAGCGGACAACCATGTTCTGGAACAGGCCTTGGACACAGCGAGCAGGTTCGGGAAGTCCCCTTAGTAATTGTGTTCTGATGTTAATTCTCATCCGTCTTGACCGTTGTTCATATGTCTTAACCGGTGTTTTCTTGGTCTCCCTAAGAGCTGGGGTTTTGTCATTACTTTAGTGTCTGCGCATTGAAGAGCTGCGGTCTTCAGCTCAATCTCTCTTAGTCTCAGGCGATGTTAGATAGAAGGATCAGCCACCCTGCGTGGTGTGCAGTTGACAGTTTTTGGTCATTTTGGATGGAAATCATGGTGTCTGGCTTGTTATCTTCAGGCCTCGATCTGCTATGGCAGATTTTTTGTACTATATTTTTACTCTTTTAATATAATCTTCTGACTTACACAAAAAAAAAAGATAGTGCAACCAAAATAATTTATACTAAAGTTTTATGGAGGAAAAATATATTACAAAGATAAAACAAAAACTTCAACTCATTCACTGTTGTGAAAAACAAAAATTTTACACATTGTAACTGCTCTCTAGTTTTGTGTTGTAACAGACTATATCAACCAGTAAAACTGCTCTCTATAATTTTCTCCCTTGGTTTTCAAACCTTCTCGACTTCTTTCACTTCTACTCCTGGCTACTCCAAAGAAAACTAAAAAAAAAAAATTATGTTGTTCCATTAATATATAAACTCCGGAAAATTCATATGATGTGTGATCAATTTAACTTTTTCATGATATGAAAAAAAATAAAAGTAAGGTATGGGCAGACAATCACTTCAATTAATTTTTTGCAGTTTCATTTATAGTGTAGTAACAACTTGGCTTAATAGTCACCAACTCTACGGCCTCGTGCCTGCAAAATATTAACCTAACATTCCTTCAGATGATACACAACATCTTCTCCCTGCTGCAAAAGACAACTTGCTTGATCTTCTTGCGTACTTTCTAATATTGGCTACTGTAAATCATTTAATGCGGTGGTTGGGAGTAATTTTCCAACACTCCCCCTTTAATCACAACCACCAAAACTCACCATACTTGAACAATCTCTTTGATGGACAAAATTATCTCTTCCTAGTGGCTTTGTGAAAATGTTTGTGACCTTCTCCTATAACCTGCAGTGTTGTAAGATAATTTCTCCATTATTATTCAACTCTCTAATGAAATGATACTCAATGTCAATGTGTTTTCTCCTTTTACTAAAAACATAATTCTTAGAAAGAGAAATTGCATTGTTGTTGTCACAGTAAATTATTCTTGCTCCTTCTTGTTTCTTCCATAATTATTTGAACATTTGTCACATCCAAACTACTTGAAATGTTGCTACTGATGCAAAAACATATTTAGCTTCTTTCGTCGATAGTGACACTATCAGCTACTTCTTGGAATCCCATGAAATGAATCCTCAACCCATGTGAAATACATAGCCTGATGTACTCTTTCTATCATCAACACTTATTTCCCAATCACTGTAACTGTAACCAATCAACTTGAAATCACTTGTTGAAATGCACAAAATAACTTATTCTTTCATCCCTTTGGAATACCTTAATATTATTTTGGCTTCTTTCCAATGTGTCTCCTTTAGTGTTTCCATAAATCTTGACAACAAGCTTACTGCATACATTATATAAGGTCTAGTTTTTGTTAGATACATCAAGCTACCAGCCATACTTTTGTATAATGTCAAATTGACATTGTTTATACAGTGTTCCCTACTATTACAATCATTTTTTCTTAATTTCAACCCCATAACAGTTGGAGTTGGCACAAGCTTGTTGTCCTGCATATTAAACCTCTTCAAAATGTTTGAGGCATACTTTTCTTGAGAAATAAAGATCCCATTTTCTGTTTGCTTCACTTCTATGCCCAATAAATATCTTAACAACCCCGAATCTGTTATTTTGAACTCACTTTTCATGACTTCTTTGAATAAAAAATGAGGAGATCATCACTCCCAGTGAAAATCAAATCATCTACATATAAAACAACAATAAGAAGCTTACCATCACTCACTTTGATGTAGAGAGTAGGCTCACCATCACATTTGTCAAAGCCATTATCCAACAAGTATGCATTTATCCTACTTTACCATGTGTGTGGTGCTTGTTTCAGTCCAAAAAGAGCCTTCTTCAACTTGTACACTATATCTTCCTGGCCTTGAACCTCATAACCCAATGGCTTCTCCACATATACTTCCTATTTCAATGCTCCATTCAATAATTCTGACTTCACATCCATTTGACAACAATGTGTGCATTGTCTCCATTCTTGCGACTGGCGCAAATATCTCTCCATAATCTCTTCCATGATGCTTCTTGTATCCTTTGACAACCAACCTTGCTTTATGCCTTTCAATATTTCCTGTAACATTTGTTTTGGTCTTATAGACCCACTTCATGCCTATAACTTATTTTCCTTTCGAAAGGTCCATTAACTCCTATGTGTCATTCCTTCCTCTTGCTTCCATTTATTCATTCATTACTGCAACCCATTTTTCTTCTGTAACAACATCTTCAAAATGAATTGGATCATCTACATGAAAAAATAGTGCATATAAAGAATTCAGACCTTCACTATTGTCAACTTCATTTTTCTCATAAATTTCACTTAAATTTCTATTTTTTTGTCTTCTCATGCTTGCAGAATATGGACTTGACATGTCACTTAATTCTACGCTTGGAGAAGATGGTGTTGTGAGTCTCTGTGGTGCACTTAGAGTAGTATTTTCTTGATTGTGTGACATTATCCTATTACATGCTCGTAGTTTCACTTGATGACTACTTTGTTGTGCTTGAATAGGTGTAGGAGGAGTCACTGATGAGGAATTACTTGCTGCTATCAATTCCTCTTTATCTTCTTGTGGTATGCCTATTGTTACATTGTGTTGACAGTGCTGTAAATCCGTCAACCAAGGGGTATCCCTAATGTCAAGTCCCAATTAGACCTCACACTGTTTGGACTAGGATACCCATCTAGAATATTGGCCTGGTTTCCATGCATTTTTATATATTTTCCTTGGCTCTAATTGTCAGCAAGAGAGAAAAATGCATGGCTCCTTCAAAAATCAAGGGGGTGTGCCTGGTGAGTGTTTGATCATATGTGTGTCAAACTTATTTCACTGTGGAGGGGAGCAAAAGTGAGCCTCTAAGAAAGAGGTAGTAGTACCACCCTAGTAGAGACACACATGAACAAGAAAGGTACGTGCAACATCAAGCGGAATAGTCCACAGAGATGCAACACTTATTAAATCCAATATAAAGAGGAAGATATGTCTAATATATAGTGGAATATTCCACGAGGATGCAACAATGATAATAACAATTACAACACATTCTCAATATGATAAGTAAAAGAATAACCAAAATAGTTCAACTACTTTAGCACAGATGAAAGCAAAGATGAATTAAAAACATTCACAGAATAATCTTACAAATATCCATAATCCATGCATGAATAACATGCTAGTCCATAGGGCTTCTGATATTAAGTAAAATTTCCAAGAGACATGTATACAATGAACACCACTAGCTCTAGTAGTGGAGCATTGGAGCCACTCCTTTCTCCTCAAAAGAACTAGTTTATATCCCTAATGCCTTGCAAGAGGAGCGAAGGCAAAAAGTCCTTTGCTCATACAATGAGGGTGTATATATAACCAAGGAGTGACGCTTCATCCTCCTCTTGACTCTTCGACTACCCTTATGAATTTCTGAATTCCTATGACTTTTCGACTTACATTACTCTTCATATCCCATGTGTGTCCTTTGGACTTCCACTTCAAAATACATTTCGAATACATAATTACATAATCCACAATAATGATGTGGTATATGATGACTTGTGACAAGACATGACATGAAATTGATGAAATGGACTGTATGATGATGTGATAGTGCCAATTTTTCCTTTTTGCTACTTCTTTCTTTGTGTCTTATTGAACAGATGGTACATTTTCTTCTTCCTCTTCCTCCTTATGACTTGATGATGAGGAGTATTCCATGTGATCTTGATATCCATCTTCTGTTCGAGTTGAATTTTCCTTCGTCTTCTCGCTTCCTGATCATCTTATGTCTTTAGCTCCATATGTGTCTTCTAACGTGTTCTCCTTCTCCATCACCTTCTTCATCATCTTTCCATAGCATGATAGAGTTCCTGTATCTTCAATTCACCATGAAAATATGACATTAGTATGATAAGCCCCTAGTCTAAGATGGTGCACATTGATCCACTGACTGAGACAAAAGCAGATGACAGGCTGGGAAAGAGCATCAATAACTGTGTAATTACATAGCTCAGGAAGTCAGGGGTGAATCTTGAGCCTTGAGAATGCGTAATGTGTTGTTCAGGCTGGGCTAAGGAATAAAATTGTGCATTCAGTGAGATCAGGATGACAGGTAGAGCGGATAGGCATTGGGTCATCCTATTGCACAATTCTAGAGAACAGATGAGCCTAGGTGAATGTGCAATTTCACATTTCAGGAGCTCATGGCAGAGGCTTGAGCCTTGAGACTACGCAGTGTGTAGTTTAGGTTGGACTGAGGGAGAAAATTGAGTAGTTTTGGGAGCCAGAGAGGCAGGCTCAGGGGATGGAAACTGAGTGAACACACTGCAAATTTCTACAATACAAAGGAGGTTGGGCCACTGCGTAATTGCACAAATCAAGAGTTCAAGGGATAAGTTTGAGGCTAGAGATTGCAAAGTGCATAGTTGAGGCTATGGTGGGACAATGAATTTTGCAATTCTAGGAGGCAAGGTCAGGCTTGAGAATTGAAGTTTGCGAAATGCGTAATTCTAGGCTTGAGCACTGAAGTTGTGAAATGCATAGTTTTGGGATTAAGCACTGAAGTTGTGAAATGCGCAGTTTTGAAGGGCTGGATGAGGCTAGGTTGTTGGCAAATTTTTGAAATTTGGCTAAGTGTGGGACTGAAGAGACTCTTGTGAATATTGATATGACTTAACTGTGATCACACACTTGATACACTTTGATAACACAACAACATAGGTCGTCTGGAACATGTTAAAAACATATTTCCATCAATGTGAAAACTTTATGACAAGTGCAACACTAAGGTACACTTTGTGACGAGCATGATGACAATTGTGCAAAAGTGCTTAAAGATTTTTGAATGAGTGCAACTAATGTTTACATGGTCATACCAACTCATTCACACAAAGATAACCCCTTGAAACCACAAGAATGAGCATCCATACATTGCGCAACAACTAACATGTGAAAAGACGTGAATTTATAAAATGCAAATGACTCTTGTGATATGTGAATGATAGTGAAAGTAACACATGCGAGAGAAATGATAACATGAAAAAGACACTAATTAGAGTGAAGGAAAGTGAAAGCGACAATCGAAAAAATGAAAAAACACTTGCGAAAAAAATGTGCGCAAAGTTGACAGTTTTCAAAACTCACCAAAATGGAAGTACAAACACAACTATAATGTGAGAAATTTTTGTTGTCACTACACATTGATTATCGAGATGGATTGGACATCGCACAGGCACAATCTTGATGGAACGTGCTATGCTTTTTCAAGTTTATGTAAATGAATGTGCTCATGAACTTGTTGCAGTATGAGCATGTGCGAGAAAGTGACTTCGACACTTTCAATCCAAGAAGGAAGCTTAAAAGCATTATCTGACCAAGAAGTGACTATGGAAAAACCGATCGCAGGATCCAAAATGGGCTTCGAAATTTGAGTGTATGAAAAATTTTGGAAGGTGTTTGTCACAACGACAACACTTGCCAACTCATTGGTAGGACTCCAGCTTCTCTGCCTCGGTCAATAATTTTGTGCAGGGTCTAGTTCCTCTGGAAGTATTGGTTCATCATTCAGATTACCATGGCTTCCCCACTTACCCCGTGCATAAACGTAGTCCCATTCATTCATTTACTCGGTTAAACACAAACATAAGATCAACAATCACATAATGTTTTGAATCAGGATAGGGTAATGAAATTCATGAGCTTTAGATTTTCAAAGTGTAGTTTTTCATTGTTGTTAACAAGCTTAGAGAGTACCCCGATAGAGCCACTACAGGAACATAAACATCACTCCGTTTCCAGAGAACCTGGACAGTACCCCAACGGATTTTCTTTCTTCACCTCTCTGTGTGGGAAGCCTTTCTCTTCTTTCACCTTTATTTATTTATTTAAAGAGTAATGTGCATTGACACTTACTTATTTATGGGCAAAAGAGGGATCCCAACTTATTGAGAGCAGGAGAGGTTTTCCCTTCAAAGAAGCATACATAAGACCTATGATATTACTTTGCTCATTTATATTTTCCCCTTGTCCTTCTCTACTTGATTGGATCAACTTGAAAATGCTGAAACATAAAAACCCGAGTGCAGGCATGAGGTTTCCATAATAGACATCGAGATCATTGTTCGACATAAGGCTTTCTTAATGCAAGGATCACATTTTCTGTTGGAAAATCATTGACCAAAAGATGTAACCAAGACAAGGAAGAAGGACAGAGAGTCAACCATATGTTGTGGTGTTACAAAGTCCTTTTCTATTTTTCCACATTCCCTTATGAGCCAACAAATAATCTTCATGAAAGGTCTTATTAATGGAACAAAAGGGAAAGACAAAATGCAAAAAGAAAGCAAAACCAAAGCACAAGAAAAATAAGCTAAACCAAATCATATTGCAAGACAAAAGTAAGAAAAGACAAGAGAGACTAAAGAGGATAAGCACAAGATGAATGCAAGAGAGATAAAACTAGGATGTAGCTAGTCCTACTCCTAACCTAATAGCTAGAAGGTCGGGGTCACGTACAATGAAATTTCCAGTGAAGCCACTGTAGTTTTTGTAGGTTTTAACCCCGTACAGAAATTACCTGCATAAGAATTCTAAATCATAGAAAAATAAACAATGCGAGAGCATAACACATAAAACACATATACATAGAGATTTTCCCCTGGATCCCAAAACCGGGACTACCAGCTTGATTTTTCATTATATTCCTTTCAATGTTACAATACATATTTATACATGTCGAAGCATCCAATACCATGGACTGAAAACCATCGCGTCCAAAACCATGGACCGAAAAACCATAGGTAGGTTCACCCAACCTAATATAGGGTACAATTTTTTTTTTCCCGAGGCGCTACCCCGGACTTCGTAGAGGGGGGCTACCTGCCACACTCAAACCCCCCAGACAGGGGGGCTGTGACCCCCCTGCTGCGCAATCGGCGCAACGAAGGGGGGGCTCCGCCCCCCCTCTAACCCCCCGATTCACTACGTCGGTTAGTCGTGGAAAGAATATAACACAACCCAACAATCTCCCACTTGTTGTTTTCTTTCCACACGGGGCCATAGGAGAGCTTAGTCATTTTTCCAGCCCTGAAATGCCCATTTTTTCTCTACACCAATATAACTTCTCAGAGCTCACAGATTTTGTCAATGCATCTGCAGTATTCTTCAAAGTGTCCACCTTTTCCAGCAACACCTTTTTGTCTTCTATCATATCCCTCACAAAGTGATACTGAACATCAATGTGCTTTGTCTTTGAATGATAAGTAGGGTTCTTTGCCAAGAAAATTGCACTTTGGTTGTCACAGTCTATTCTTATAGCTCCCTGTACTAACCCCATACTAGAACACAATCTCTGCAACCAAACTGCTTCCTTTCTTGCATGAGTGGCTGCCATGTATTCTGCCTCTGTAGTTGATAGTGCCACTGCAGATTTTTTCTTAATCATCCAACTGACTGCACCTCCAAATAGGTTAAACACATACCCACTTGTAGATCTTCTCTGATCCAGATCTCTAGCCTAGTCTGCATCAACAAAGCCATGAATATCCAACACTCTGTCTAATCCTGGTCTTCCTTGGTAGCACAAACAATAATCACTAGTGCCACGCAAATACCTGAAAACCCGCTTCACTGTTTTCTAGTGCTCCTTCCCTGGTTTTGACATAAACCTACTCAATACTCCCACTGCATGTGCAATGTCTAGTCTAGTACAGACCATTGCATACATCAGGCTACCAACTGCACTCGCATATGGAACACGGGACATGTCCTCTTCCTCTTCTTGTGTCTTGGGACACTGTTCAGTAGATAACCTCACACCTATAGGAATAGGAACCTTCACCGGTTTACTATCCTGCATATTAAACCTCTGTAGTATTGTCTCGACATACTTCCTCTGGTTTAACCAGAGCTTCCTCTTTGCCCGATCTCTTTTAATTTCCATGCCCAAAATATAGTTTGCAGTACCAAGATCTTTCATGTCGAATTTGGAGGACAATTGGGTCTTCAAATCCTGGATAATTTCTTTGTCATTTCCAACCAGCAACATATTATCCACATACAAGACCAGATAAATAACACGGTCACCAATTAATTTAAAATACACACAGTGATCTGCTTTGCTTCTGGTGAAGCCAAGTCCCTGTATAAATGTATCAAATTTATGATACCACATCCTTGGTGACTATTTTAACCCATACAAAGACTTCTTTAACTTGCATACCAGTTCTTTCTTACCCTTCACCGCAAAGAATTCAGGTTGCTTCATGTAGATTTCCTCTTCCAAATCCCCGTGAAGAAATGTTGTCTTTACATCCATCTGTTCTACCTCAAAATCAAAAGTAGCAGCAACAGATAAAAGTAACCTAATAGAAGTTACCTTGGCAACAGGAGAAAAAATATCACCAAAATCAAATCCTGGCACCTGGGAATAACCTTTTGCTACCAATCGAGCTTTGTATTTCTCCACCTTCCCTTCTGCATTTGTCTTCTTTTTGAAAACGCATTTGCTGCCAATGGGTTTCCTTCGAGCCAGCAACTCCACCAGATCCCAAGCCTCATTTTTGTGCAAAGATGCCATTTCATCAACCACGGCCTCTTTCCAAAGTTTTCCATCCTCTGAATCTACTACTTCCTTCAGAGTTCTGGGATCATCATCAATAACAGGCAAAGAAAAATTTGAACAGAAAGCAGAAGGACTATACCTTTCTGGCTGGCTTCTTTCTCAAACTGATCTTCTCACAGCCGGAGTTTGTGGATCTTCATCTTCTGATTCCTCCTCTGTTTTAGAGTCTCATTCTTCCTCCTTTAGCTCAAACTCTATCTTCTCAGGTTCCTTTGGTTGGACTTCATGTTTAATAACATCTTTTACCTCTCTGAACACCACATCTCGGATGTACACAACCTTCCATGTGACTGGGTTCCAAATCTTATAACCCTTTAAACCATCATTATACCCAATAAAGATGCACTTTTCAGATTTACTATCCAACTTGATTCGTTTCTCCTTTGGAACATGTACATATGCATCACATCCAAATACCCTCAGATGTGAAAGAGAGGGTTTCTTACCAGTCCATACTTCTTGTGGAGTCTTATCCTCCAACACTGATGAAGGTGACTTGTTGATCAAATAACATGCAGTATCCACCGCCTCTGCCTAGAATTCCCGTCCTAACCCGGCACCACTGAGCATGCTTATTGCCCTTTCCATCAACGTCTTGTTCATTCTTTCTGCGACTCCATTTTGCTGAGGTGTATATGGAGTAGTCTTCTACCGTGCTATACCACACTTCTTACAGAATTATTCAAATTCCTTGCTACAAAACTCTCCACCATTATCTGTCCTCAGCACCTTTATCTTCTTCTCTGTCTGATTTTCCACCAGAGCCTTAAATTCTTTAAACGTATCAAAGACTTTAGATTTCTTCTTAAGGAAATATATCCATGTATTCCTTGATAAGTCATCTATAAATGATACATAGTACACAGACTTACCCAGTGATGGAACCTTCACAGGTCCAAACACATCACTGTGCACAAGCTCTAATATCTGTTTCGCCCTTTTAGAACCTTAGGGGAAACTCACCTGATTCTGCTTCCCATATACACAATTTTCACAGAAATCAAAATCCAGAGAGCTATTACTCATACCTTCTACCATACCTTTACTATGAAGTATTCGAAGGCCCTTCTCTCCAATATGTCCAAGCCTTTGATGCCACAACATGGTCTTCTCTCCAGAGACCACTAGATTTTCAGCTCCACTTTCAGGAACCACAGAACTATTGCACCCTTCAACAACAGTGCTACCTTGCAGCTTGTATAGAGTTCTAGTCCGAACTCCCCGCATCAATACCAGTGCTCCCCGAACCATCTTGTAGGTATCCTTCTCGAACACTGTTTTTACACCTGCATCATCCAACTTGCTTACAGAAATCAGATTTTTGGCCAATGCAGGAATATGCAGAACACCCGGAAGTGTTCTAACCCTTCCACCTTGCAACTTCAACTTTACTTTTCCACGACCAATGATTCTAGCCTTCCTATCATCTCCTAAGAAGACATCACCACCATCGTATTTCTCATACTCGCAGAACCACTCTCTATGGGGAGTGAAGTGAAAGGATGCACCTGAGTCAATCAACCATGCCTCATGATCTACATGTGTACTTGAAGAAGCCAAGTACACATCCCCACCTTCATCTGAGTTGGTTTTCACCTCTGCAGAAGGAGCATCATCATATCCCTTTCCTTTATCAGGAGCTTTAGATTTACAGTCCCTTTTGAAGTGCCCTTGTCCTACAAAGCCTTCACCGTAGCTTCCCCTAATACATTCAGTAATACTGAATCTGAGACACACAATCGTATTGTGCTCTTTGCCTTCTGATCCAACTTCTTCCATTCTTCATCGGTCAATCCCGTTGGTTTAGTACATGGATCTACTGCGATCCACTGATCTTTATCCACCAACAGATCCTCCATCTTGAGTTTCCACAACTCAAAGCTCTGACCATTGAACTTCTCGATCTCTATCTTTCCGCTGCTCGCCATCTTCTTTCACCACTAGAATCGATCTCGCAGATCTCCCACTGAACAGGGTCTACCACAGGCCCGAGTGAAACCCCTTAGCAACAAAGGCGTCCCCTTGAAGCCAAAATAGTTCTGATACCAAATGTAGGTTTTAACCCCGTACAGAAATTACCTGCATACAAATTCTAAATCACAGAAAAATAAGCAATGCGAGAGCATAACACATAAAACACATATACACAGAGATTTTCCCCTGGATCCCAAAACCGGGACTACTAGCTTGATTTTTCATTATTTTCCTTTCAATGTTACAATACATATTTATACATGCCGAAGCATCCAATACCATGGACCGAAAACCATCGCGTCCAAAACCATGGACCAAAAAACCATAGGTAGGTTCACCCAACCAAATATAGGGTCCAAAAAAAATAATTTCCCGGGGCGCTGCCCTGAACCCTGTAGAGGGGGGCTACCCGCCCCCCTCAAACCCCCCGGGTAGGGGGGCCGCCACCCCCCCGCTGCACATTCGACGCAACGAAGGGGGGGATCTGCCCCCCCTATAACCCCCCGGTTCACTACGTCGGTTAGTCGTGGAAAGAATATAACACAACCCAACAACTTTTGTCGACCTACATCCACAAAGATACAAACAATTAAAAAAAAATCTAAAGTAATGTGCAACAGAAAAGATAAAATCTTGAATAACTTGCACAAAAATTTGAAGGTCTTTCCTGTGGGGAGAAAGATGTGTCACAACCACTACTTTCATCCAATTCACATCCTCACCTCTCTAACGTAAATCATAATCATACAAACCTCAGAAGCTTCTCATGGATGTGTTTCCATTTGCACTGAACTTCTTAGCAAGCGTAAGGAATTATTGCAACATGTTATTTGCGATGGAACTTACCAAGTAATACTGTTCCAACCATTCAACAATTGGATCATACAATTCGTGAAAATCCCCAGATCTTTAAGAAAATGAATTTTCAATTAGAGGCATGGGATTATGATTTGAAACTTGTGAGGGAAAATGGATCTGATCATATTCAATAGTCATATCGAGATATTGAGGACCTAACATAACCATCAACGAAGGATGAAGTGCCTCAACCAGTCCACAAATCCAAATAGTGAAATGTTGAATGATGAAGATCGAAGGATGTAAAACAACTGCCATTGGATGTGTTGATGGGAAAATGATAAAATGAATGGTAGTAATCAAAGGTAGAATAATGATTAGATTGGCTGATTAAAGCATCAGATTCCAAATTTGTAATTAACAAAGGTAAATCGATTTGAACAACTCTATAAATGCTTTGAACAATCAAAACAAGTTCCTCACAAGCTAAATGGACCATTTTCTTGTAACTGGTGACAAACTATACAAGAATCATAATCATCAAAAGAATTTAAAAGGGATATCAGCACAAGCAATACATGAGACTAGTCAAGGCATGGTGAACAAAGAAGAACTTGATTCGTGTAATAACGCATGCATTCATTATCAGTCAAGAGGATTTTTGGTGCGATGAAAGGAAAAATTTGCAATATAACATTCGCAAGAAGAACCAATAGCTAACTATTAAGGAATGAATTCGATAAGCATGGTTCCTTCAGCCAAGATAGTCCTTGGAAATATTAACTTCGCAATTCCATGACTCTATGAGAGGTACACATTGCAAATCTAAGTTTAATGCGAGAGATTTGCATGAATATGAATGAACTGAAACAGATCCTTGAATCTGGTAAGAAGTACAATCTTGAAAATTTTGAAAGATCACACCAAAATACCAAAAATTTCTCAAAAATAAATTTTCATCGATTGAAACCTTGCAAAGAGAAGGAATCTATGAGAGAAACTAGATCTGACCTAGTGTGGGGGGCTTACGAGAGTTGCAAGATCACGACATAACCATCAACAAAAGTTGAAGTGCCTCAACTCTCTGGCAGGTCCCAGAACTTTCAATATAAAATCACATTTTGAATATTGAACCATATAATACATGGTTTGAGGATAGCTGCTACCACTGGTTTCAATAAGGCCACTTCTCACTGGATGGTAGCCATCTTTGTCACTGATTTTACTAAATTTTGCAACCTCAACAACCAGATTACTCAAGTCTAAAGATTCTTCTGATCACAAATTCAAAGATGAATAAATCGAGGAAATTTCATGAGAAAGCTTATTTGAAGAGTTGTCTACATGCAAGAGAATAAATGATGAGGGATGCAAAGAGTACTCAATGATTCAATTGTTTTCATTTTCATCATGGATAATCTCACTAACTTGTGTTAATTGAGAATATAACTCATTGGATGAAGAACTTAAAGAGCATGGAGTATCTTTGTCACAAGTAGATGCATCACAAATTGTAGAGCATAAGGGATAGTGAGATGAAGAGGAAATTTAGGTTCGTACATCTTCTTTACTTAATCAGACTCTAGATCTAAAGTAACGTCTTCATGAGGAGCCAAAAGATCAGATGATTCACCTTGGCATTCATGATCACATACATCAAGAAAGTCATCATCATCAGAATGATTGTTTCCCAAGGTTGTGAATTGATTGCATTTGATTCACTACCACGATTAGTATATTGAGAATCATCCAAGAATGGAAGCACATTGTTTTGACATGGAGGATTTTGAAAAAGACAAGAAATATTGAAAACATATTCAAATTCATTCTCCTCTACCTGTGTAATGTGACTACTTTGTATCTAATCACAATTTGAACCAACAACTTGAAAATCAAGAGAGTGTGAAAAACTAGCTAGTGGAGTAGATTGATTGGGTGGATCACAATACAAAGAGTCATGGCATGTAGATGATCGAGGATAATATAAATCTAGATCAGATTCGAGACTAGAATTATGAATAGTAACATCTTCTTGCAGAATGGAGGAGTTAGTCTTCACCATGGGCTTCATGAGATGTTTTGGGATTTCCTCCCTTGAATCTGAGTCATGACAAGTGGAAGAAGAATGAGGAGATGGGTTAGGAATTTGATTAGAATATCTCCCAAATTTATTATCATTGCAAGGAGGCACCCTCATCATAACTGGAAAAGGAGGAGGATAAGGAACAAAAGGTATAATACATTTCTCCTCTGAAATTAGGGGTGTCTAATGGTTTACAAGAGTTGGGCAAGCAGAAACATCAAGTGGTTTGGATAGACCATGTAAATAGATACGAACCAAACACTTGAATTTTTTTTTAAAGAAATCCAAATTCACATTTTCTTCAGGAAATTCAAGGCAAAGGTGAGGAAAACGATCAAAGAAATCCTTAATTGATTCATTAGGCTTCATTCTTATTTGATTAATTATTTTAAGAACATCCTGATAATCATACCTATGAAATACTTTGTGAATATCCTTCACAAGTTAGTTGAATTAACAGAGAAGCAACGAATAATGTATGACACCATTGATTAATGCGACCTTAAAATGTGATGGTGAGTAATCTAGCCATGACATCCTTGCAATGTATTCCATTAGAAAAGAAAAAATGGACAACCTGAAACAGATGTTCACGAAGAGTTAATTTATCCTCACCATCAAACATAAATTGGGACAAGTTATGAATAACTTCCATAGGGATGGTAAGATTAAGCTCTTTATAAAGGCATCCCAGGATTATGACTTGGGGAAGAGAAATTTTGGATAGGATATTCAAAGCACACTCAATGAGCACATCCAGTCATTTGGCCCTCCTTCTAGCGCCATTGTTTACGGTGCTGGAAATTCATCAACTAAGGGGTATCCCCAATGTGAAGTCCCAATTGGACATCACACCATTTGGAGTAGGAGCCCCATCCAGAGTATTGGCCCAATTACCATGTATTCTTATAGATTTTCCTTGGCTCTAACTATCAGCAAGAGAGTGGAACATGTGATGCCTTCAAAAAGCAAGGGGGTTGTGCCTGGTGAGTGTTCGATCGTATGTGTGTCAAAGTTCTTTCACTATGAAGGGGAGGAAAAGCGAGCCTCTAAGATAGAGGTAGTAGTACCACCCTAGTAGAGACACTCATGAACAAGAAAGGTACATACAACATCAAGTGGAATAGTCCATAGAGATGTGAAGGTCATTGAAACCAATATAACGAGGAAGATTTTTCTGATATCCAGTAGAATAGTCCATGGGGATGCGACAATAATAATAACAATTACAACACATTATCAATATGATAAGTACCAAAATAACCGAAATAGTTCAACTACTTTAGCACACATGAAAGCAAACATGAATTACAACCATTCACATAATAATATTACAAATATCCATAATCCATGCATGAAGAATGTGTTGGCCCATAGAGCTTCTGATATCAAGCAAAATTTCCAAGACACATGTATATAATGAACACCACTAGCTCCTATAGTGGAGCACTGGAGCCACTCCTTTCAACTCACTGAAATGGAAGTATAAACACAACTATAATGTGATAAATTGTCATTATTAGTACGCACTAACTATTGACATGGATTCGAAATTGCACAAGCACAGTCTTGATGGAACATGCTATGCTTCCATGTTTGCGTAAAAGAATTTGTTGATGAACTCGTTGCAGTTTGAGCATGTGTGAGCAAGTGACTTGGAAACTTCTGATCGAAGAAGGGAGCTTAAAAGAATTAGCTGACCAATAAGTGAATATGGAATCACTGATTGCAGTATCCATAGTAGGCTTTGAAATTTGAGTGTATGAAAAAATTTGGAGGGTGTTTGTCACAATGACAACACATTGATTGTCTTCTCCACACTTCTATCCCATGCTTCCTCTTCTATGAACTGCACATCTCTACTGTTTATGACCTTGGTTAATGGATTGTAGAGCTTGTAAGCCTTCGATTCATCACTATATCCAACAAATATGTATTTCTCCCCATCGTTGCCCAATTTCTTCCTTAACTCATCTGGGACATGTGCATAAGCGACACATCTAAACACTCATATGAGTGACACTATGATTGATTCCACTCCATGCTTCTTTAGGAATCATAATGTTAACACTTTTGGTTGGACACCTATTTATAATGTATATTGTGCAAGTGACAGCTTCAGCCCAATAATAATTTGGAAAATGGTTTTCCTTCAAAATACTTCTTTCCATTTCCATAATGGTCTTATTTTTCCTTTCCGTAACACGATTTTGCTAAGGTGTATACCTTGATATAATTTTTTTTATGAATACCATGCTCCCTACAGAAACGTTGGAAGTCATTTGAGATGTATTCTCCACTTCTATCGGTCCTAAGAACCTTGATGTAATGTCCACTTTGCTTCTCAACGAGTGCTCTGTATTGACAGAAGCGCGCAAACATCCCACCCTTATGTTTTAGGAAGTAGAGCCATGTCTTCCTTGTGTAGTAATTTTTGAATGTTAAGAAATAATAACTACCACGAATGGATGGTGCATTGCATTGGTCCACATAAATCTGAATGGAAAATATCCAAGGGTGCCATTACGCTTATTGACTTTCTTGCTGGAAATGATTCTCTATGTTGTTTGCCCAAGATGCATCCTTTACATAAGTTGGATGGTTTTTCTATGAGTGGAAATCCTTTCACCATGCATTTCCTATGCAGAAAATTTAAAGCTCCAAAATTAAGATGATCAAATCTTAGATGCCACAACCAGTTTTCATCCTTAACCTTTGCTTGAAAATTTTCTCATGTAACAATAGTTGTTTCTGCAACAACAACTACCTTTCTTTTCATCTTGTGAATCCATCGATAGTCACACTTGTGCACCTTCAAATGAGGTTCTTGCTTGGAAATTTATCCAATATTGTGCATTCACGATTTTTAAAGAAGAAATTGTAGCCTTTTTGTATGAGTTGTCCAATTCTTATCAAATTGTGCTTAAAAGTAGGGAAAAAATACACATTTGAAATCTATTTCTCCCCCCCTTCTTTGTTATAATTTTGACTCTTCCTTTTTCCATACCAGACACTTTATTATCAGCCCCTATTGTCACTTCAGATTTCACACTTTCATCTAGATTGGAAACATTTCTATGTTCCCTGTGATGTGGTTGTTGCACCTTGAATCTAAAAACCATACATCCTTTTGTTTCTCGTGTGCTACATTCCAAACTAAAAACATGTTGTCTTGGTTTTGATTTTCCTTTATGAAATTTACATTTGGTTTGTTACTATGATCATGTTACTTCTTCCTACATTCATTTGCATAATGGAAATACTTCTTACAATAATGATATTGAACTGATATTTATCATACCTTTTACCTTGTGGTTGATTTTGACTTGAACCTTGACTTCTATTTTGATCGCTGCCTCTTCCACTTGAGCTTGAAGGGATGCCTCCTCGACCTTTGTGTGTACATCTTCCTTTTCCTCTTGCATTTGATCTTCCTATGCCTCTACCTTGACCAAAGGAAATTTGTGTCTTGATGGAATGCTCCAATGAAGTATTTGATGTTCTATTCAACCTATTCTCTTGAGAAATGAGTGATGCATGAAGCTAATGTTACTTTTTATTTAGGGCTATATTGTTATTTGCTTTGATAATTTCATTTTATCATTTACATATTATTTTCACCCATGAAATCATAGTATTACTTATATTTACATCATTATCTAACAACATATGAAACTATATAAAAAGAACAATATCATCATTAATGCAGAAGAACATAAAGGGACAATAGAAGATAAACATTCACATATAGAGACACCAAGATTATTTGGAGACCAGGGAAAAACCCACTATGGGGAAAACCCCTTCAAATTCTTCTTATTAGATTTTCATTAAATGATTTGGAAAAATAGAGTACAATGATCCATATCCTCATCCACACAACTATCTGTAATACAACATTTTGTCACTGTCCTTGTAATCCCAATTCCTTGATCGTAGAGGACCTCTACAGTGAACCCCGCATGCTTTTCCTTCATGAAGAAACTCCCATTGTGTCCCTCTTCATGAGTAGATGAATTCCCTTTTGCACCATTTCCCCTGAAACTTCTGTTTTTCCCATTTTACAAGACCGACGCTAATGGCCTTTGTCACGCCCGCACCAATGTGTAGAGATTAGCACTACCCCTTGCGCCGACCGGAGAAACTGAGTTGTGTTCTAGTCGTGTCGGTCCTGTTATGGAAAGTTTTTTAAATTAGAGCCGAAGCTTCCAGCTCTAGAAGCTTCATAACGGAGGTCTAGTAAATGGTTTGGCCAGATGGGGTCGAGGATGATAGTTTGGGCACATTTCCCCTATAATGATGGAACTAACTCAAGGGATAAGTCCTTCTTCCATGAGAATAGGATCCATCTCCCATCCATATTGCCTATATAAACCTCCCTTCTTCCCAAGCACAAACTAGTTGTAGTCATAGTTTTTGGTTGAGTGTTGATTCTATTTTGGTTTGGAGTAGACAAGCAAGCTATTACTAGTTGTAGCTATCTAATTGTGTGAGGGAGAAGTGTGATTTGGTTTGGAGTGAAGCCTAAAGGGAAGAACTTTAAAACTATTGTTGTTTGAAGCCATCGTGAAATGCTACCAGAAGTGTGTGGGAACCTGGTCTTGTTAGAGGAAGACTACAATGTCGAGACAAATGGTTGTAATCTCTCTTTGATATTAATATATGAAACTATCAATTGATTTACTACATGTTTTGTAATATTACATATTCATGGCTTAATGTTTCTTGACCTGTTAAGTAGATTGAATTACAATTTGTCTATTATTATTTTTTTTGTCGGTTGTTGTTTACTTGTTTTAGGTGCTTGAAGAAGGAAGCGAGAGATAGCTAAAGTGAGCAAGCGAGGGATAAGAGGACCAAGAGGTAGGCCCTCTTGATTGATTCTAACCTAAGGAAATCTTCCCTAGAATGTATCTGTTGTGGCTAGACCCATTATTGGGCTAGAGGAATTTGTTCATGTCCACACTTATAATTTTACTTCACCACACTATCTAGAAAAATCAATTAAACAACATCCATGAAATGAACCCAACAATGCTCATACTCAAAACACTGATTAAGAAGCCTCTAATGAACTGTTACTATCTACAGTCAACTGCAAAACATTGCGGTAAAGAAAAGTAACTTAGAATAAATAAATTTTCAACATTTAGGTCCCAGGTGCATGGACAAGGAGGTGCGAGTGACTGAGAGGATCCAGTCACTCCCTTGAGCCTATAAGCCAACAACTGCATTCAAAATCAGCCTTTGGAAAGCATGTGACTGTGACTTAAAAGTCCTAGATGCCAAGCACATGGAGGACGTGTTGTGCGTGTGACTAAAAAGATTCAGTTACTTAGATGAGCCAACCAGTGAGTAACTGTAGTCAATATCTCTCTTTTTCATGCCTATGAGTGAGCCCCAAAACCCTAAAACAAAAATACAAGCTTCACACCCTGCAATTTCTTCTTCGTGTGAACCAATTCTTCGTGGACGTGCCTCAAACATGTGTGAGCCAAAACTAAGAAAGGTAATAGAATAATTTCTCATGATGATGTCTAAATGAGGTAGAGGTCACTTGCATTTATAGCCTTCCAAGGTTGTCCAATTTTCTTTAGGGCCGACCTGATCAAATATGCACATGAGGGCTCATGATTCAAAAATATACTTTTCCTTGTCCAAATTAGATGATATTTAGGTCGATTTTGGTCATCTCGAAAAGATGAATTCAATGAAATCATCATCTCTATCAAATGAGCTATTAAAAGTGGAATTTGGCCCTAGTTTCCAATTTTAACAACTCATCCACTGAAAATTATTAGAGATCCTTTGTCTCTTCTATGGTCACAACAATAGGGAAAAATCTTGATGGAAAACTTCTTAAAATTTTCTCAACTATTGTCCTATCTTCAAGTGTCTCACCTTGAGAGATGATTTGAGTAACCGGTCCAATTACTTGTGTGAAAAATGGGTCTATATTCTTAGACTCTTTCATGCATTTGGTTTCAAAACCTCTTATTAGAATTTTTAGCTTTGTTTCCTTAAATTTTTCCATGGCTTTAGAGGCTATATGAAGAATATCCAATTCTTGCTTGCACTTTTTTGCCATAGCAATCCTTGGAAAAATGCTCTCATGAATTGCTTGAAAGATGTAGAAGATGGATTTTGAATCCTTCTTCCTATTTTCTATTAGAAAATCTATTTCTGATTGTGGCAAAGCATTGTATGTTGTTGCATCTGTTGGTTTTGGGAACCCATTCTCTACCAAATCCCAAATATCTTGAGAAGAAAATAGAGCCTTCATTTTGATAACCCAATAATAATAATTTTTTCTATTGAATTGGGGTATTTTTGGGTTGCTCAAGCTTATGCTTGATGTTGCTTCCATCTTTCTCTGTTAAAGAAAAAAACTTCTTGAAACTACACTGATACCACTATTTCTTTTTTAGGAAAAGGGTAAGAACCCCAAAAAATTATGTGTAGTGTTTTCAACACACAGAAACAATAGAGGAAAATACAGTAACAACACACTATAAAATAGAGTAAATTAGAGGATGCACAGTAAGACTAGAAATATAACTCTATGGTTGACCGTGCAACCAAAATAATTTATATTAAAATTTTATGAAGGCAAAAACTATTACAAAGATAAAACATAGACTACAACTCATTCACTGCTATGAAAAATAGAAAATTTACACACTGTAACTACTCTCTGGTTTTGTGCTGTAGTAGATTGTATCAACTTGTAAAACTACTCTCTGTAATTTTCTCATTTGGTTTGCAGATCTTCTCGACTTCTCCCACTGCTACTTTTGGCTACTCCAAGAAAACTCAAAAAAAAAAAACTTATGTTGTTACATTAATATATGAATTATGGAAACTTCATATGACATGTGATCAATTTATTTTTTTCATGATAAGACAAAAAATAAAATTAAGTTATGGGTAGACAGTCACTTAAATTAATTTTTTGTAGTTTCATTTATTGCGCAGTAACAACTTGGCTTAATAGTCACAAAACATTAACTTGACATTCCTTCAACTGATATAAAAAAAATTGCTCCCCACTGTAAAAGACCACTTACTTGATCTACTTGCTTAATTTCTGAGATTAGCTATTGTCAGTCATTTAATGCGGTGGTTGGGAGTACTTTTCTAATAGAGCCTTCTTGCACGCCTCCTATTCCTAAACTGAAGATTAGTATCAGATAAGGCTAAGAGAATTGATTGAGATTCATAACAATCCCTAGGTGTACATGCATGTTTTCTTCTTCATGTCAAGACATGAAAATGATTTTGATCCAGTGGTGATACATGCTTATTCATTCAATATGGATTGACCTCCTTGTGTTGTTGTGGAACCTATTTCTTGAATGTAATAACTCATTTCATTATACACTATACACAGATCGTCATGATGTCCCGCAGATGAATCAATCGGGGAAACATAAGAGAAGAAATATGGGTCTCTAATGTTAGTGTGTAATTCATTTAAAGATTCATAACGAGTTCGACTTGTTCTTCTAGGAACCAACAACCACCTTTTTATATGGATGGTTATTAACTATTGTGCTTCTAGGTACCTACAATGGGCCAAAGTACTTGCATGTTTAATTTAGGATAACAAAGAAAATATTCTAGTGAAAAGAAAAAAAATGAAGAAACAAAGATAAAAAATCAAAATTGTATTGGATAATTCTGTTAATTTAGTTAATGGACAAAGCCACTGGAGAGATATATTCCAGAAGCTCATGTTGTTTTGGCACAATGAGAAGTGAATAATTGGTGAGTTGTGATAGGAGTACCCAAAATAATCATTACATAATACGACCTAAACCAATCATATTGCAAATAAATAATTTTAAATATTAATAAAAAATAATAAAATTCAATGCATAATGTTAAGCTATGGAGAAGTTGCAATTTTTATTTTGTAAAAATCAAACTAATACTAAGTCAAAGGAAAAATTGATTTCATAATACCATGCCAACGATAGGTATAATAATATGTTTTTACCAATATTCCCATCCACCCCCACGCTCACCCCATGCTCACCCTCACCCTCACCCTCACCCTCACCCTTACCTTCATAAATAATGTTTTGTCCAATATTCTCCCCAACCCCAAGTCCCACTGCTAGAAAGTTTTACCCAATATTCCCTCTAACCCCATCTCCCACCCCTATATATTTTAGAGTGGGGGTGGGGAGAAATATTTGGAAAATTATACTCGAGACTGGGGATAGAGAGAAATATTGGGAAAAAAACTATGTTTGTGTGTGGTGATGGGAAATAAAATATCAAATATTTTTCTTCAACCACATCATCACTTTCAAATATATTTTGAAAACAAAATGTCAGATAATCCCCACTCCCACATATTTTAGCCAATATTTCCCACCACCACCCTTGAATATATTTTACTCAATATTTTCCCACCCCTATCTTTTAATATATGGAAATGAGAATGACACTCAAAGAAATATTAAGCAAAACTAATTTTTTTATAATAATGTATATGTCACTCATATATTCTATAGTTCTTTTAAACTTTACAATAACAGAGTGAGAATGGGATGAATTAAACATTTACAAAATCCATTATCATAATAATATTTTATTTTCCAAACCCTCATCTTCACCTTGTATATTTATAATTTTTTAAAATTTCAAAAAAATAAATAAATTAGAGAATGAAAAAATAAAAACAAATAACTCTTATAACATAACTAGTAGAAGTGGAATACAAAGAAATTATTGAGCCAAGCATATTATGGTAGTGCTTAGAAGAAATATTTGAAAAAAACATATTATTAGTCCCTGTCGTCCTGGCATGGGACTATAGTAATCGGAAATGAGAACTTTAGTATTATTAGTGCTGCTTTTAGTTCTGGATTATCAATTATGAACCAAGTTTGTAGACACATATTGATAAATCATGTTATTTGGCCTCTTCCAGAGGACCGAAGCTAATCTGAAGCTAAAGCATAAGTTATAATTTTTTGTTTGCTTGATATTTTCAAACTCGTAAAAATACTACGTAGTCTAATGTTCGCATTAGTCAACGACATTAAATGTTAGCTCCGTTGAGCTCAGGAACATGCTTGTATTTTCGATTTCCATGGACTGCATGGTATAATAGAGGAAACATTAGCCCTGCCACCACTACTTATCACTGCTTGTATGCCTGCCACTGCTGTCTACAACAACTTCTAGGTGCCATCTCTTATCTTTGCATGTAACCAAGTGTCCATTGAATGGATGAAGACTGTTCATGTCGAATTGGGCACAAACACCTCCTATGTAACAAATCTTATTGCAGGACTGGCAGGATTGGAAACTCGCCATACAGGGGGAATGATTCATGAAGAAAGGGAAATGATTCATGAAGAAAAAATACAAAAGTAAAAATACAGAGGTTACCCTTGGCATACTCGGCATAAGGGAATGGGGGAATGGTTCATGAAGAAAAAATATAGAAGTTACCTATAAGAGTAAAGACAGACCTCCTGCTTCTACGCATCTCCAATGCTTTGTGATTGACCCTGCTCAACTACTGAATGCTTTTATAGTATTGTTGTATTATCCAGCTTGCAACCTTGGAATAAGGGTTCATCTAATTGTGTCATCCTTCTAAAGCTCTACAACTTTGACTAGTACAGGGTTGGCTCTGAAACTCTTGCAGTTACATTGGTCCTCTATCTCTTCCTGGAATGACACTTCTATGGACAAGAACCCAACTTGCATTTGCTTCTTATCTCCTTAGGCTTGCATTAATGGCTGCCCACTCATCATCTGAACAACCAAGAAGGGAAGGAAGGCATTTGGAATGAATCACTGACTTGAACCGCATCTATCAGTTTCAAAATCTGCATCTCAAAGGGATTACTGGTCATACGCGTAGGGGGTTTCTGTCAGGCATTGAGTTAGCGAGGGAAGAGAGTTTGCAGAGGTTCCCACTAGAGAAAAGGAGTTTGTTCTCACTCATAAAGGGGGACATTGGGCTGATAGTTTATACTGTCAATGAAAAATATGGAGGTAGTGGTGGTGGCATTGGTAATGGCAATGGTAGCATCAACAACAACCCATATGGGTCAGGCGGCTCAGACACCGGCGAAGTCTGTGCAGGAGAATAAATTGGAAGTGAGGCTTGCAGTGATGAGTAGTCATGGTCCTAGTATGGGTTTTGTTCCCGGACCTGGGCACAGTCCGCCGATGGGGTTTTCACTTAAGCAAACTTATCCTCAGCTTGGTGGTGGTGGTGTAGGAACCACGATTCGAGATAAGACAGGCAGCACTTATGATCTGGTAGAGCATATGCAGTATTTGTATGTTCGGGTCATGAAGGCCAAAGATCTCCATACCTCCGACACCTGGGAAGCATGCTCTTGGCGTGGCAACATCTCTTTTTAATTTAATTTAATTCACTTTATTATTTTTATTTTTTAACATTCTCACATCTGAAGGCTTGGCTCAATCTTCATGGGTCTGCTTAGGGCTTAAGGCTGGGGTCTTGTTGAAGGCTTGGTTCTAAGGGTTGGCTTATGGCTGGGTTGTGGCTTCATCCGAGGGCTGGAGCTTATTTAAATCAATCAACTAGAATATGCCCTCTAGTATGGAGCCCGTTAGATTATTGCTGGAAACATCTAGCATTTTCAGTGACTTCAATTTGCTTAGCTCGGCCGGAATGCTTCCCATGAAGGAATTTAAAAAGAGATTTAGCGTGGTGAGAGATATTAGATTTCCAAGCTTGGTAGGAATCTTATCTTTTAATGAATTGCTCGAAACATCCAAATGCTGCAAGTTCGAGAAGTTCCCTATCTCCGGTGGAATGAATCCCTCAAACGAATTGTTATAGAGGAAT
This sequence comes from Pinus tabuliformis, assembly GCA_031772625.1. Taxonomy (NCBI): domain Eukaryota; kingdom Viridiplantae; phylum Streptophyta; class Pinopsida; order Pinales; family Pinaceae; genus Pinus; species Pinus tabuliformis. The sequence goes on along the minus strand of CM062806.1, from coordinate 877,964,098 downwards.
AGCTGTTCGAGCCTCTGAGACATCCCCACTTCTAGAGGTATTCCCCCTGAAATTTTATTGTGTTATAGTTGAAGGGACACCAAATTCATCCATTTGATAAAAAATATCCAGTCGATATTTCCCGACATTCCCTGATAACTGATGCAATGCAGAGAAGCCAGACTGAGAGTTATGAGACCCTGAAGATGATTGTATGACAAATTTATGAATGTTAGGTTTATGGCCTTGCTTCTGGTGGTCTTCATGCTCAATGGGGTTATGTATGTGCTTATAGGATTTGAATTCATTTTGAATTAGAAACTATAAATCAGGCATTTCTCTGGGTCCCTCCTATGACCTTTGAATGCATGTTCCAACCCTTCAACTACTTTCTTGACCTTGAGCCTATAACTGGCTTGAAACTGGCTTGAAATGAAAGACTTATTTGAAATATGGAAGCCCTCACTTGGAGGATTGAGTACACTCACTGATTGAATGAAACTACATAGATTATATACCAACTAAGCTCCTCTGCCTTTGCTTTCATTGCTACAGATCTTCCCTTCTCAATGCAGCTAACCAACACACATGCTAACAACTGGCCTTCAGACTCCATTGACTTAGCTTGCTTCCTTTCTTTCTTTTGGAGCCAGTAGTCAAGATCCTGTTTCTTGAGCTGATGCACTATTCTTCCTAAAGGGCTTTCTTTCTGCTTTCATCAATTTGATCTTGTGTAGTGCTAAACTAGTTTATTGGAATTATCAATAGTTGCCAATAATAGCCCTTTATGCATTTGTGCTCAACTCAATGGCTGCATGCAACATTCTTTTACTTGTTTGATATTCTTTTGCAACTCCGTGTAGCCAACCAGGTGTCCCATTCCTTTTAATGTCTTTTAATTTGTATACATAAATTCGATTCCTAAATGCTGTTGGTGAGTAATTCTTAGATTACTTTTCTTGACAGTTGTTGATATGAGTGTAGTTCATCGATTAATTGTAATATGCAATTTTCAGCTTTTAGGAAGTTTGACTCAGTATTTGGCTGTGTTGTTATTCAGTCTTGCACTTATGATTTGCATTTCATGGTTTATTTCTCTAGAATTATACAACGTACTGGCCGCTTGTTCATCATATTCTATGGGTTTAACGTAACTTGTATTTAAAATATTTTCATGATAGTCATGCCCTAAAATGATTGGAATTGCCACTGCCCTGCACCTATTCACTGTTTTGTGCATTGTTGATTAGTCACTTGCCTCGTTTGTTCATGCATATCACATTCTATGAAAGTTTGTTTCATTTTTTTAAAATAAACTCATCTCCAACCATTCAAGAATTCATATTCCGTGGTATTAATGAAATAAAGGCTATGTTAAAAACATTTATGGTAGTTTTATTTTGCTCATCAAGTAATGCTAGTGTGTTGAACTGTGAATAATCACATTAAATGCAATTATGTATGCTTATGGATGATGTGTTGCATGAACATCTTCTTTTTCTTTGATCAACATCAAACATATTTATTGATGAGCCCTCTAAAATTTTCCTCTTTGCTCCAATTATGATTCCTGCATCTTGATACACGTTTGTATTTGCAAGGGAATACTTGATCATGTTGTAAAAACAAGCTTTCTACATTTGATAACAAAACAGAAGCCAAGAAGAATTAGAGAAAAAAATAGGGTTCACTGTTCTTTCAAGGATAGAAAAATTTGGCTGTCTTGCATCTTAATCTCCACAACAACAATTTTGTAGATCAATGATGACAATAATTTGGTAGATCTATGTTCCCTTTGTGTCATGTTGCAAAAAAAGCTTTCTACATTTGTTAAAAAAATCAATTCTAGTTTTTCGTAGAACAACTTCTAACTCTTCTCTATTTTTAGCCAAAAAACTTTTGACCCTTTTCCTTAACTCTTCCTTTTATTTTGCTGAAGAACTTTTAACCCTTTTCCTTTTTGTTCCCAATTCTAGTTTGTAGCAGAACAACTTCCCTTTTTGTTTATTTAAAATAAGGAACGCAAGAACATTGCCACTATAGAAAGCTTAGAGCTAGTTTAAAAATATAGTTATCAAATTGTTTCAATGTGTGAAGTTTAATTTACCTTTGTCACTAGTTAACTTACAACTCTTCACTAATTTATGGTTTCGCCATCTTATTATGAGTTATTCATCATATTTTATAAATGCAAAGACAATTGTTTTGTGTGGTTGCAGGTATCCTGGTAATATCAACCAATGTTATGTCAATGCCACCTTCTTGCATTCTTGTCAATTGTCACATTGAAGTATTATCCCTACCTTTTCCACCTGTATAGTTCTCGGCACTCATGATCTTGCTATTTATATGTAAATAAATCTCTTGGCATGGAAGAAAAAACTATGAGAGATTCACTCTTTTATATATCGTGATCAGAAGAGAAATTTATGTTTTGTTCACTGCAGTAAAAACAGGAACTGTCTCAAGTGTCAATGCAGGTCTATATACTATAATTGTATGATTTAAAAGAGAGAACAAAACACCTCTATGGCTCTCCTCCTCTATTTCCTACACACTTGATTTGAAGAAACTTTGGAAGTGCCATCTGCAAGGCACAACAGAATAGTCTAAGAACATTCTGTGATTTGATTGTAAATCTTTTAGCATATTGATTTCATTGAACAATACAGTCTCAAGACTCTTTTTTAAACAGATATTAGATTATATTTGCATGGATCACTTGTTAGGAAGTGCCATTTGCAAGGCACAACAACACATTCTAAGAACACTTACAACATTCTGTGATTTGATTGTAAATCTTTTAGCATATTGATTTCATTGAACAATACAACCTTATGATTCTTTTCTAAGCAGATATTAGATTATATTTGCATGAATCACTCGTTAGGGTAGAAATTATGACCAAATGTCATTTTAATACAATCATTAATAGGTTTACCATTGGTCGTTTTATAGGCTTGAGGTTTCTATAACCCATGGTTTTGTCTATGATATTTTCATGAAATGGAGTCTAAGGGCATGATGACTCCATTGCAAAATGCCTTTGGGTCAAACAATAATAGATTTATGATTAGGAGCTGATTTTCTGGCAAGGATTTCAAGGATTATTTATGGTGTCCTTGTGTTGTTGTCTTTATATATTGTTATTTGCTTTATTGTAATATACCTCTTTTGGTATTGCATTCAATCTTCTTAATGCCTTTCCCGTTGTATAGGAACCTTGGTAAACATTACTGCATTTTCTGCATTTCCATTCATGGGGATGCTCACTGCTTGAATGAAAGTACACAGATGGTATACGAACTAAGTTCCTCTGCCTTTGTTTTCATTGCTATAGATCTTCCCTTCTCAATGCAACTAACCGACGCACATGCTAACAGCAGGCCTTCGAACTCCATTGACTTAGCTTGCTTCCTTTCTTTCTTTTGGAGCCATCAGTCAAGATCCCGTTTCTCGGGTCGATGCACTATTCTTCATAAAGGGCTTTCTTTCCGCTTCCATCAATTCGATCTCGTGTAGTGCTGAACTAGTTTATTGGAATTATCAATATTTTCCAATAATAACCCTTTATGCATTTGTGCTCAATTCAATGGCTGCATGCAACATTCTTTTACTTGTTTGATATTCTTTTGCAACTCCGTGTAGCCAACCAGGTGTCCTAATCTTTTTGATGTCTTTTAATTTGTATACATAAATTCGATCCCTAAATGCTGCTAGTGAGTAATTCTTAAAGCAATCATCTGCCACCCACAACCACTCTGAAACCACTCCACCATTGTTTATCTTTGCCCATGATATCACAATCTATACTTTCCATAAATAGGAAATATTAAATATAAACACACCTAGAAAAACAATCTAACTCCAAAAAACAAGAAAGACAGAAAATGAAGGAACTATTAAATATAAACATGCCTGGAAAAACAATACATAAAGTCGATCCCTAAATGCTGCTAGTGAGTAATTCTTAAAGCAATCATCTGCCACCCACAACCACTCTGAAACCACTCCACCATTGTTTATCTTTGCCCATGATATCACAATCTATACTTTCCACAAATAGGAAATATTAAATATAAACACACCTGGAAAAACAATCTAACTCCAAAAAACAAGAAATATGGAAAATGAAGGAACTATTAAATATAAACATGCCTGGAAAAACAATCTAACTCCAAAAAAAGAAAAAAAGAAGCAGGTATAATAAGTGGAACAAACATCATAAATCTCATTTTCAAGCAATTCAAGCTTATGTCTAAAAGAACACATTTCTCCAGTTTCAAAACATCTCCCTGTTCCTCTAGCTTAGCGCAGGGACTAGCTTCCTCACAACCCCTCTTATTATAATATATTTTACTCAATATTTCTCTTTTCAGTTTAATAAATTCTATAACTTTTTTAACTATAATCAAATTTTAATCCAAAACATATATAAACCAATAACTCTTATAACACAACTATTAAAAAAACGATAAAATGTTAAGATATAAAACCCAAGTAGCTGAAATATAAAATATAACACAACCCACTAAAATATAAATAACGCAACAAACTAACGTATAAAATATGATATTTTAATTTACATAAAAATAGATATCGTAGTTTACTTTTAAAACAAGAGAAGCTGCATCGCAGCAAGTCCCTGCGAAGTTACTTTTACAAGTTAAAATTATAAGAATATAAAGTACCGTGCGGTATACCAAACTTACCGCAACGAAAATGGTTACAAGGTGAAAATGACGTATATTTTCTTAACGAAATGCACTCATCGGTTGTTAATTGAACATGGTGGACAGCGCATGTGAACATTGGACAAAGTCCGCGGTCAGTGCGCCGACGGTTCCACTCTGCGGTTAAGGACTACTAACCGTAACCTCTGCTTGTTTGCCAGACCACTCACGTGCTGTTTGATGCAGTTAGAGGCCAGCGGTTAGCTTTGCGGTCAAGACAAATGTTAACTGCAACCCCGATGGATAGCATACCCCGATCACATGGCACAATCCTTCGTTGCAGTTACAGTCTCTGCTATGGTTTTGATAACTCGACGGTTAGTACTGCACTGATCACATGCCCCAACGCGGTTAGCTATCCCGACGATTAAACTAGTGGTTAAGGCTGGAGGCCGCTAACATGCCCGCACCGGCACTGACGTAACGAATTTTACATTGAAACGTGCAAAATAGGGATCGCCATTCTCAATAATTTTAATGCATTTTATTTGTTTTTAAGGTTTCGTTTTAATTAGAAAAGGTTCGGAGAGATAACCAGTATATCATTATAATATATTGATCTGTAACTAGATTTATTGGTTCTTATAATATATTCATAACATATGTTTTAATTAAGATAATAACTACTGAAAAAGAATTTGTAATTGGTCAATTGAAAATGAAGTCTCCGCACGTTTATCTAGAAAATGACGTTCGGACAGATCTAGAAAGCAAAGCTTTCGGTTCCTACATTAGCTGGAAATTTTTTCATGAATACTACGTTCTTAAACTCACATGGTTTTCATATGCCGGGTACACCTTTCATGTTCTTCCAAAGCATAACACCTGTGCAGATAATTCATTGGCCGCATGTTTTTCCAGAGCATAACACCGTGCACATAAACCATTGGCTGCATGCATGGTTAATGTAACATGTCAAATTCGCTTTAACTCCGTCATCACTATGCCAATCTGTAAGCATTGCAATTATCGCCTTCACTGTCGAATACTGGAGCTGTTGCAGAACGAGCTCTATCTGCTCAATGGCGAAGCCGTGGAATTCGAAGTTAACAAGATACCGAAGTACTTGCAAATCCTTGCCATTTAGATTTTGTGTTTATTCAAAGTCACTTGCTTTGCAAAATTCAACGAGACAGACAAAGTAGAGGTCCTGGGTGTATCAAGGGCTTGCAATTGACAGGCCGTGTCCTTTAATTCTGCGGTGTAACTTGCTATCAGGTTTGAATCTTTAGCATCTATATTTTTCGCTACTTTTGGTTGCTGTAGCTGCATACATTCTGATTCGGCTTTTAGTTTGCTAATACATTGAAGTGCATGCCTTTTATGTATTGCCACTAATCTCATATACAAGTACTGGATGCCTCATACTGTTTTCAAATGCATGAAGAAAAGAGAAGTTTTAAATAAAAAACTTGTTTTCACTGAAGAATATGATGTATATACAAGTATTGGACGTCTCATACTGTTTTCAAATGCGTGAAGAAAAGGGAAGTTTTTAATGAAAAACTGCCTTACACTGAACAATATGATATAAAGTAGTGCGACACAGTGTATGCTTTAATGTTCAGTAATGAATGAATCTCGTCAAACAAACCGTCGATATGTGAAAACAATATGTTATTATAACATATACGATACTGTATAGATTCCATATAGTAGACCACTTCAATGAGAAAGTTACCGCATTGAAGCATAAAATCTTAAAAGCTTTAAGGGCCCAATATATGCGCGGAATCATGAAAACCCTAGAATATAATAAGAACCTGTAAAAAGCTAAATGTACAAATTTGCATTGAAACGATGCTATTCGATATGTCGAAATCTAAGAATATAATTTTTTGTTGGCGCTTTAGCTTTAATATGTTGAGGATAAAAGGAAACCTGACGATCTTGTTTTTGGTAACTTCGGCCCTGCAGATACTTCGGCCACTTCGGCCTTCGTTTGGATGAGAGCATGTTCGAAAAGTTATAGTAGAGTGGCTTCGTGCATTCTTCAGGTAATTAATATGCCCTATGGTTTCCTTTTACTTTTGCCCATGGTAAGACGGCGTCTCACGCTTCCTGCAATAAATTCAGCTGCCGTTTTCAAATTAGGGTTCTCAATTACCGTCTGTATTGGGTATGTGGTGCATTTCCTCAAAAATTTCATAAATTGCAAGTTTCTTAATTTACAGTTTGTACTCAAAAGTATTCATACCTATCTGTGCAGGTTGAATAAGACTCGGATCATGCAGAACAGACACTGTTTTCGAAGGAACGTTTCGATGCCAAACAAGACACTGATCATGACAGTAGCAAATACAATCAGAATTTCATTCTTAGCTCTGAATTCATGGTTTGTTTTAGAATATGCAACTGATTATGGTGGAATTGCAGACTCTATTATGTTACTATGTTAAAAAGTTGTGTCATATTATAACTACCTTTCGTGCTCGGATATTGTTCAATGCCCGCTCAGCTTGGACCTCCTTCCTCATTCTTTGACAGGTTCTGTTCACTCCCACTGGTCATGCTACTTTTTACCTGAACCTGAAACATCTGCAGGATGCAAGCAACGTGCCTTGGATCTGGCTTTGCAAGAGGATGCATGGACGCAAGGCATTATAACAAAGAAAGAAAGCTCAGAGAGAAATGCTAGTCCTCTAATAAGATTTGGAATAACATTACACCTGGTTACATGCAGATGGCACCTGGAACATAAGAACATAAGAAATGGCACCTGGAAGTTGTGGCAGGCAGGCATATAGGGGTATAGGCGGTGATATACCATGGAAATACAACCATGGAAATCCAAAATATCGGTGCTAGCATTTAGTGCTGTGGAGGACTAATGCCAGCATTAGATTAGCAGTTTTGAAAATATGAAGGGAACACAAACTATATAACATATGGTTTAGCTTCGGAGTAGCTTCGGATTACGTTAGGTCCTCGGGAGGAGGCCAAATAACGTGATTTATAAATATGTCTTCAAAAAACTTGGTATATAGTTGATGACCGGGCACTAGAAGCAGGTCAACTAATGCTATCTAGCTTGCGAACGATTACTATAGTCCATGCCTGAGGGCAGGGACTAAAAAAGGGAAGAAAAGGGAAGAAAATGGAATAGTATAGTTGTCCATTCTTTTCATATTCCATGTTCTACGCAGAATATGTAAAAATGATACTATTTAAATTAGTAAAGAGTTCGATGCTAAGGGTCATGAATGCTTTTTATTCATTGTTTTTTTAATGATAAAGATGGCCATAAATTCTTTTATACTTTTCGGGGGACAATAATGCTGATATAATAAAGTCAGATGGAAGGTGTGGATGTAGTTCGCTTATTAAAATTTTGATACTAAAATCTGTCATAAATGTTTTCTATAAATTTTATTAAAAGCGTTGCTACTAATTTCATTAAACTTACTAGCCTATTTGGAAGGCACATTTATGAACTCAACAAAAGGGTTTTTGGCATCCCATTCACAAGGAGGTTCTTCATTCTTTGTTGGTTATTCATACCTTTTCTTTATACTCAATAGTTTGATAGATTAAATGTCATTGCCGAGGGTTAATTCAGATTGAGAATATTTTTGAAAAAAAAATTGTGTTTAGGTTTTTGGTTAGATAGATTTTGGGAATATTTCATAATCTTACAATCAAGGAAAGTCAAATAATTAACTATTATGTGATTGTTAAATTCTAAGATATTTCCAGAATTTCCAATCAACAACAACATGTAGTGAGCCCTGAAAATTTCATCCAAAGGACTGCAAAAGGGGATAACTTATCTGCATAACGATATTGAGCTAACGATTTATCACAGAGACATCAAAACCACCAACATTTTGCTTGATGATGATATGAATGACTGTGTCGCTGATTTTGGTGTAGCGAGGATCACGATTAAAGAAGGACAATCCCATACCACTGCGAGAGAAACAGGAATGCACGGTTACTTGGTCACAAAATATGCTCTTTACGGACAACGGACAAAGAAGTGCGATGAATTGAATTGAAGAATTTTAATGACGTCTACGAGACCAAAACGATCTAAGGGACCTAGATATCCAACCAACAAAACATCATATAATCAAGTTTCTCTCCATAATAGCCTTCAAGTTTGTCATCTTATAAAGCTTTCCTTCCACAAATAACTCACTTTCCTTCCACAAATGAATCACATAGGTTGTTCACTTTTAGGTCGCTTTCGAATTGACTGCAAATATCTTTATATGCATGACATTCCATAATGAAGTGTCATTCAGTTTCAACCACTCCCTCCTCACAAAAGGCACAAGTTCTTTCTTCCCACTCTTCCTTGAGAACTAACCCATCTCCCTTTTTAGCATCTAAGATAATGAGATCAGGTCCTTAGCATTGTTATTAAAATCTTAACATTTTCCTTGATTGTGACACTCACATAAATCTTTTCATTGTGAGACCATGTATACATGAGATTTAGCGTTGTGGTATTGAAGATGATCCTGAGTGACAGGAACGCTGTGGATGTAAGCTCATATTTGTATGTTCATTATCTCATCATGGATTGGGCATGGACGCTTGTGAAAGAAGGCAGAACCAATGAAATAATTGACGAGAGAATCTAGCATAACGGGGCTGAGAGTGTGATGAACATGTTTGTTTCAGTGGGCATTCTGTGCACACATGTTACGATGGCATTTAGACCTCGAATGGTGAAGATGCTGGACGGAGAGGCCGAAATTCTCGGAATCAGTGGAAGTTTACATGTTTGGTCTTTATAATTTATTTGGAGCAAAATCGGTTTTATAATTTATATTTTAAAGACAAAACGTATAGAAATAATTTGATTTTTTATTTTATTTTATTTTATAGAATATATATTTTTTGAAATTTTGTAGGTTTTTTTTCTTTTTTTTTTTGTCTTTAGAATAATATTGTTTCATTATAGTGATTAGTAAAAGGGCTCCTGTCAGCTCCACGTAAGATAAAGGATTTTGTTAACTTTATAGTGGTTAGTAAAAGGGCTCCTGTCAGCGCCACGTAAGATAAAGGATTTTGTTAAGTTTTTTTGTTATAAGGTTGGAAGAGTGGCACGCTACTTATAATAGGAGTTGCCTACCGAGGCAGAGGAATTGCTCAGACGACCAAAAGTGGCCGGAATCTGGGCAAAAAAATTTCAAAAAATCTTGTAGAGGTAGTGTTTGAATTGTGTTTTTGACGGTGGAAATGGATTCAACACCATCAAAAAGGTCTAGAACACCTAAAATTTTGAAGTTTAACTACTATAACTTCGATTTACAAAAATCCTTGTCGGATTTTCTCTAAATATGACCGGAATTTCTATAACTTTCTGGGCAATTCCTCCGGCTAATTAGACTACAGCCTTATGATATCCATAAAATTAATCAATCCCCAAATATTTTATTTGTAAAATTGGCTTCTCTAATTTTAATAAAATTTATATATATATATATATATATATATATATATATATATATATATATTATTTTGAAATATTTAAATCATTTTAAAAATAATCAATATTACTTTATAAAAAATAATTTATATTAATTTTTAATATTATTATTAGAGCAATATAAAATATTATAATAATTATTACAATTTATTGTATTTATTCTTCCAGTTTTGTTTGGACTATACCATGATCAAAACCAAAATTTGATTTTAATTTATAAAAGAAGTTCCTTATTGTTTTTTTTTTTTTGTTAAATTCATTAAAAAGATTTTGTGTTATAATTTTAACTTAACTCATACAAGAATTTCCTTATTGCATTGATTTTTTTTTATAAATTCATTAAAAAGCTTTTGTGATATGATTTTAGGTAATAAAAATGAAGTATAAATATCATATTATTTAAAATATATTTCTAAATAAAAAAAAAAATTAATATTTCTAATTATTAAATATAAAAGTAAAATTAATTACATATATTAATATATAAAAGTAAAGTACAAAAAATAGTAGGAAAAATATATTATAATAATATGTTTTTATCAATATTTCTAACTTTATAAGAGATAAATGAAAACATAAAAATATATATATATATATATATATTATATAAATAGAGGAAGGGAGAAATATTTGGTAAAATATATTATGAAGCTAGGTGTAGAGAAAAATATTAGGCAAAACATATTATGAGGGTTGAGATAGATAGAAATATCGGAAAAAACATATTATGAGGGTGGGTACATGTGGAAATTTTGGGGAAATCATATAAAAACATATTATAATAATATGTTTTGACCGGTATTTCCACCTACCCCTACTCTCATCATTTTTCTCATGTAATATGGTTTACCTTATATTTCTCCTTACCCCACCCTTATATTTTAGCAAATTATATTTTAGGGTGGACATGGAGGGAAATATTGGAAGAAAACTATATTTCAGGGTGGTGACGGGGGATAAAATGTCAAATATCTCTCCCCACCTCCACCATAAAATATATTTTACCCAATATTTCTCTCACCATCCCCTACAATATATTTTTCCCAATATTTTCTCTCACCTCTATCTTCAAATATATAGGAGTGGAAGTGTTGGAGAAAATGTTGGGCAAAGCACATTACAATAAAATATGTCACCCTCATGTATTTTATATATATTTTTAAATTTTATAATAGGAGGTTGGGAGTGGGAATGGGGTGAATACAGAAAAACTTATTATTATTATTATTATGTTTTTGTATCCCAAAAGAACCCAGAAGCCCCCTGACACATAGCTACTAGTAAACCTATGGAAGTGTAGGACATGTCTTGCTCTCCATAAACCAGGTCACAACTGGGGTGATTTGAATCTTGGAATTCTCAGTGTTCTCAAGACTCACATTACTTCGATCATCAATTTAGTTGCCCTCTCAGATAGGTAAAACATATTATTATAATATGAATTTCCCTACTTTTTCCTTTGCCCTCACTTTAATCTTCATATATTTTATGATTCTTTTAAATTTTAAAGAAGAAAAAAATAAAAACAGATAACACTTATAACATAGTTAGTGGAAATGCCTAGTGATGTACAATAAACAATGACATGGTGCTTTGTTAAGGCACTTCGTAGAAATATTCATTGGTTTGAAACCTGATTGACAAAAATTTAACCATGATAAGGGATGGTGTGGCCTAGGCCAGGTGTGATCCTTAAGTGATTTTGATGTCTTAGTTGCCCCTAAGTCATGACTACTCGAGCCACAGATTTCGCGTGCTAGTCATCTCAAAAAATTACCTAAAAAAAAATAAAAAATAAAAAACATAATTAGTGGAAATGGGGATGGAAACAAATTAGTGAACCAAACTTATTACAGCGAGGGTAAGAGAATATGTTGAAAAAAAAAATATTATTATAATATGATTTACTCAATATTTCTTCTCCCCGATTTTCCCCGATTTTCACAAATTCTATAACTCTTTTAAATTAATTATATATATAGATATATAATTAACATATTTTAAAATTAATATAAAAATATAAAATATAAATAATACAACTAATTGAAATATAGATAAAATATTGTAATTGATATAAAAATGGATATCTTATAAAAGTAAATGGAAAATAATAGTTTTGCATTCTTTTCATATTAACATGTTCTACTCATAATATATACAAATGAAACTATTTAAATGTGTAAATTTCGACACTAAGGGTCATGGGTGTCGTTCAATTATTACTTTTTTTATGATAAAATTGGTCGTAAATGTTGTTATAATTTTGGAATTTTTTGGGTAATAATGTGGACTCATGCTTATACTATGTTTAAATAAATAAAGTTAGATGCAAGGTGAGTGATCCAAGATCTTTTTCTTATAGATGTATTAAACAATTATATGAAAAAATTGTAGCTTAACAATAGAAACTTTATGTGCACATGAAAGAAGAGAGGGAACACATAAAGGCATGAAAAGAAGACAAGAGACTTGATAATGGAGTTCGTCCAATTTGGACTATGTCTCCGGGCCTTGCTCGATCAATGGGGAGACATTCATTCATTAAGTGGCATAAAAGAGAAAGAAGTACAATCAGCATTTAGATAAGGAACCTTATACATCCAATCTGGAAAATGCCCAGAAAATGGAGAGCTCTGTTGCAGAAAATGACATCACCATTGAGTACCTGTCACTGAGAGGTGCAAAATCGATATAAAACTCACCCAATTCTGACACTAGACCAAAATTGACCCTCTAAAATGTGCTCCAGCAAGGTTCTGCCCCCTGCCACAGGCTGCGCAAGGATCCACCCTCCTGCAATAAAATAATACAGTCTCGAAATCCATGTCACTCCCCCCCCGATCACACTACTCATAAGGGTTTAAATAATATGTGTCTGGTGGACCTCCCAATGGAGTCCATTGGTGCAATGGTAAAAAAAGTAGAGTGGTTGAGGAGGGGTCGAGGGATCGAATCCCACCCCTCCCCATTTGAACACATAATAATTATATTTGGTGTTATGGGCAGCGGGTTCGCCGGTCCAGTTGCCTGCTCCCCCCCATTTCCGCTAGTTGTTTATGTTGAACCCAACAAAGTGGAGGGGCGATGGGTTTGACATCCCGCTCCCCAACACTATATTTAATATGTATGGTGGTAGTTCTGGAGGCAGCCACGTCATGGCCGCCTGCCCCTTTTTAAAATATAAAATATTTGTGGTAGTTCCGGGGCAGCGGGGTCATGGCCGCCCACCCCTTTTTAAACATGAGTTTGTCGTGGGCTCCACCCGGGGCGTCAGGGGTCATGGTCTGCTGCCATTTTTTTAACTTATAATCCTTTTTAGAAAATTTCTTGAACCTAAGGGTTATTGGAAGAATTAATCATCCTACAAATATTCCTAGAAAACCCACCGGATTCTGGTGCCGGGTTTCTGCCAAATTGTGCCCTCCTTAAGCTTTCCACATGTGCATGTCAACCTTAAAGTTTGACTGCTTCTATCTTCCTTGCACAGACTCGGATTGGAGTGTCGTTCACACCATTGGAATCAGGGAAATGAGCACTTGATCTGGTTTCAAGTTCATCAACTTTTTGCCACTTTGATTTTTGAGCCTTTTACCATGCCACTGGTATCTGGAGATCCACCTGGATCAATCCTCCCCATTAAGGAGCTTTTGGACTGCCAAAAGCTTTATTAGTCAATTGGAAAGTGAGGGAATTGTTCCCTCACCCTTTCCCTTTCCAGCCATTTTTCCTTGCTAGGGTGCGCTCCTTTGAAACCAACTCGAAGGTACTCCACATCTCCCTATCATGACGTCTTGGTTCTTCTGTCAAGGATGATATATTCAGGAAAATCATTGAGATACTCTGGTGCAAAGTAATCAACTATAGGAACTGATCCTTCCTCTTCAGTGTCCATAATCAATGGTGGCTCATAAAGCTTTAATTTTTCCACATTCACTATGGAGTACATTTTCATATATGCCAACAAATCGAGACGGAAGGCATTGTCTCCAATATTCTCCAAGATGGTGAATGGACCATACCAGATTGGTCGCAATTTCCTCCCTTCTCCCTTCATTTTGTCCTTGCTGATATGGAACCACACTTTTTCGCCCTCTTGAAATTGATGTTTGACTCGGTGTTTGTCATGTAAAGCCTTATATCGGGCTTGACTTTTTTCCAACTACTCCAGTATTTCATGGTGAATCAACTCAATTTTTTGAATGAACCATTGTGATTTGTCCCTATCATCATGTCCACTAGAGTCATCTATTTTTCCAAAGACCATATCAAAAGGATCTTTCGGTAGGTAGCCAAAACATGTCTTAAATGGTGAAAGATGCATAGATGAGTGCACTACTCGATTGTAGGAATGTTGCACATATGGAAGATGCTCATCCCACAACTTAGGATGTTTTCCATAATAGCCTCGCAACAAGTGTACCATGGTGCAACTGACAACCTCTATCTATCTGTCGGTCTGTGGATGAAATGTCGTGCTTCTTTTCAACTTGGTGTCCATCATCTTCAACAAGCTATTCCAAAACTCTCCAAGAAAGTGAGAGTCCCAATTTGACAAAATTGATGTGGGCAACCCAAAATGTACTCAAACACACTGAAATAAAAGATAAGCAATCTTCTCTGTAGTGATCTACTTTGTACAAGGCATTAAAATACACATCTTACTAAAACGATCGATGGCGACATACAAATGGTCGTGACCTTTTCTAGACAAAGGCAAACCCTCCATCGACACACTTTCCCATGGACGACTCAGAAAAGGGAGTGGTTTGTAGAGCCCGAGTTTTCTATTAGAGGGATTTGAAACATAACACATGTATCACACATCCCTTTACATAGCGAGTCACAATGTTCTTCATATGAGGCCAAAAGAAAAATATTTGTAAATGACACAAAGTTTTTTCAACACCAAAATGACTAGACACAAGGGAGCTGTGTGCCTCCCAAATTACATGTACCCTTTCTCATGTGGTTATGCAAAATTTTCCAAGGTGATATAATAGTTTCCCCTGCAAGTGATAGTTTTCCATCTCTGAACTATGGGTTAGTTTTGCATAAATCTCCTTAAAGTCATTATCCTTAGCATATTGTTCAGCATAAGTTTCAAAAGATAATGAAGCATTATGCAAAATAACAGAAGTGGAAATATTAGGGAGAGATAGCATATCAACCACTTTGTTGCTAGTGCCCTTCTTATACTTTATTACCATATGAAATTGCTGAAGAAAACCCATCCACCTGAAATGACGAGCTTGCTGCAACTTGGTTTGTGACTGAAGATATTGCAATGGCTGATGATTCATGTGGATGATGGTCTCCTTGTTGATCAAGTAGTGTTTCCACTTTTTCACACTCTGGACCAAGACATATAACTCTTTGTCATAAGTGGGATAGTTTATCACTGCCTGAGAGAATTTCTCTGAATGGTAATGTATCAGCTTCTTTTGCTGCATCAATACATCTCTCGTGGAATATCTGCTAGTGTTTGTCTCGATCTCGAATGGATGCTAGAGATCTGGTCAGGCCAAGACCGGTGCAGTGCTGATCTTTTCTTTCAATGATTCGAAGGACTTCTGCTGCTTTCCGCCCCATTGTTATAGACATTTTTGGGCACTGCAACCCCAACCATATATGGCCATAAACCAAGGGCTTCTAAGTCCCTAAAAGTTTTGTTTCATGCCCTACAGGAACAAGGTTAGCTGATTACATCATCTCCCAGAAGTTCTCCACAGAAAACTGCTCAGAACTGGTCAAAACTGGACCATACAGGTTGCTCAGTGCTAAGGGTGTGATGCATCTCACCTACCCAGTGTAAAAGGTGTGATGCATATTGGAAAGCCCTTCTGTAGGGTGCGATGGGCGAGAATGGAAAAATGGCAGAGACAGTTTGCAAGGTGGATGATCATGGAATCTTCCAGAAACTTCTCCTATGAAACTTGCCTCTCTGAATTCGCCTAGGGATGAGTAAGAGATCATCAATCTCCAAGTGGAACCAAGAACTATCAGAGAGAAGACATTAATCAAAATCCCAGAAGCTGACTCACCTCCATGCAATCATCTATATATGGATCCCTCATCCCAGAAATCCAGAGGCTGGAATTTTGTATCTTGTAAGGAAGTGCTGTTGGTTTCCTGGTGGAATATCATAGTCTTGGGTGATCTAAGCTTTTCATGAGGTGAAGAAGGGATTTCATGCTGGGAGGATGACACTGGGTCAGATCAATGGGTTGTAATCCTCTCTTCTAATCTTCACATCAATAAAGTTATTCAAGTTTTTCCTCCACATTCTTGTATGTCTGATAGTATATGCATTTGTGTGGTCAAGGATAATTTTAGGGGCGAATGTTCGCCCATTGGCGAAATTAAGGGGTTTTAAATTTTTAGTGGGCGAATATTTTGTATCATAGTACATTTTTACAAATCACCTCAAATAGGCCACCTTATTTTAAGGGAGAGGGTAAAAAAGGTAAATTTAGCCCTTGAAATTAGGACTTACAACCTTCCATTCGCCCATTTTCAAGAATAGGTTTTATTTAAGTGAATCCATTCGCCCATTTTCAAGAACAAGTTTTATTTAAGTGAATCCTATGGGCCAAATACCATATTTATAAAAGAGGTATGGTAAATTAATAAAAATATAAATAAATGAGAGGTATGGTAAATAAATAAAACATTTTTTATATTTACTCCATAAGTCACCTTATATACATGTAAGGGTGTAAACAAATAAAAATATAAGTAAAGTGGAGGTATGGTAAATAAATAAAACGTTTTTTATATTTACTCCATAAGTCACCTTATATACATGTAAGGGTGTAAACAAATAAAAATATAAGTAAAGTGGAGGTATGGTAAATAAATAAAACGTCTTTTTATGCTTACTCAAAAGGTATGGTAAATAAATAAAAATATAAATAAACTAGACGTATCGTAAATAAATAAAACCTCTTTTTATATTTAGTCCATAACCCTCGTTCTATTTATGAAGGCTCAAGAAAGAGGTTTTATTTAAGTGAATCCTATGGGCCAAATACCATATTTGTAAAAGAGGTATGGTAAATTAATAAAAATATAAATAAACGAGAGATATGGTAAACAAATAAAACATTTTTTTATATTTACTCCATAAGTCACCTTATATTTACGAACACTAAAAAAATGGGTTATATTTAGGTGAAACCTATGGCCAAAATACTATGGGACAAATACCATGGACTAGATTGTTATTAATACCATGCAAAAAACCATTATTAACCCTAATATTAGAATTAATAAAAACAAAAATGGCACATGGTATTGACCCATGGTATTCACCAAAATGGCACATGGTATTGACCCATGGTATTCACCTGGAATGTAGCCTATTTAAATGGGGGAATTAAACCAGCATGTAGCCTATGCTAAGATTCACTAGGGCTTTACAAAGTTTTATTATTTAGTGAAAGACTCGCCAAGATCTTACAAGATTTTATAATAGAGTAAAATATTCGCCATGCCTGGTGAGAGATTCGCCAAAAAATTATATATACATATTATATTATTGATAGAATCGCCTTCCATTTTTCCTATATACCATGGAGATTCGCCCATTTATTATATTTATAAATTTAGGGGGGGTTCTTAAAATTTTCCCTTCAATATATATCTGGTCCTATATTGCTTATGATTGTAGATCTCTGCTTTGAAGGTATTATGCTGCTTTGACTTTACAGGTACTCTTTGAAGCGGAGTGGTCAAGGGAGAAGTGGCAAAGACCTGTTAGTGAGGAGAAGGAACAAGCAAGGAATCGAGCGAAAAATCGAGGTTGGTATTCTTTGATCCTCTCCTATCTACTTCTCATAAAGGAAAATGAAAGTAACTTTAATTTGTTTGTTTCTAAGATAGCTACCCATCTTAGTGGGACTAGCAGCTCTGCATAGACACTAGATTTACTGATAACAAAATGGCAACTCCACTGGGGAGTGAATAGATTGTTTTCTTGCATATATTTGTTTGTTTTATAAACTTACAGATAGAGCCTGAAGTCAAGCCAGCTAGCCTTCAAACTGCATTTTCTATGCAAGTGCAAAGTAGATCAATGCTGCTTTAGTCTATCTCCAGGTTTTGTTTATAAACTAAACAATCGATTTGCAAACATCCTAATTTCTCTGGTGGTGGCTGTAGTAACCTCATTAGATCAACCCCTGTGATTTCTATTTACTGACTATTATTAGCTTGGCCTAAATCCCTGAACTAAGTTGAAAACTGTGACCAAGAACCAAGTTGAAGTCTAGTCCCTGGACCATCGCACTTTCTCTTCTTGGGAATCTAGATGCATCGCACCTCCCATGTGTAGTAGGTGTGTTGCATCTCACTTTCCCTGTGTTTCAGGTGCGCTGATCAGATAAGAGCTCTTCTGCTTCCAGATTTTGGTTTCTTTGTTCACTCTCTTCAGCGTTATTTAGGAGTTTTGCTGTCTGTGATCAGTATACCACTATGGAAACTCCCTTCCTTTGCATGATTCCACCTCCATAGTACAAAGAATTGTGAATGTTTTTATGTATTGTGCGCCATTTACAGTTCTCTTTTACAAAAAAGTAGCGTAATCAAATTGTCGTCTTTTGATTTGGAAGTGTCGCAAGTGTCATTTTCAGTCAAAGAAAAGAATCCTATCGTTCTTGATGGTCGATTATACAGTTACTCTTGTATTTGATTTGAATTAGTGGTTTTTCAAGTGTCGAAAGCAGTTTTCAACTCAAAATCGCAAAGTGTCGTCATTATCTTCCTTTCGTGTTTTGAAGAAAAATTGTTAGTACTGTCACTTTGAAAAGATAATTCAGATTTGTACTTAGCATTCTTCTTGTCATTCACACATTAAGAAGGCTGAAAACAAATACATGCATGTGCATTTGCATTTAGACTGCTTGTTGATTTAGGACAGTGCATCTAGTGTGTGCTCTCTGCTCTATGTTGAAAGAATCTCATTTCTCTTTCCTTAGTAGCTAGGATTTTCATTGCAAGAAGAAGATCAAACGATTGTTTATCATCTTAGATTGCATTTTAGGAATTGTATATCTACATCACGTAGTGAACCTGAAAGGCAAACTTCTTAAGAAAGATCAACTGTAAAATAAATTCAATGAACATAAAAACGCTTTGGAACCTAACGCACAACATCTAGAAGTCTAGGCTAGAGACGTATTCCGACGTCATAAAGCCTGGTAACTACTGCTTTCATCGTAGGTTGGGTGATTCCTCCTCTTTGAGACGAAAAGTGCCAGTACGGACTTGTGCTCCCACGTACCGTTGAGTATATATTGGGAGACCACAATAGGCTATATCCTTTATCCTTAGGAAGCCGTGTCTACTACCCTATCGATCGCAATGCACTGAACACAACATTCAGGAAGATTGATTGCCATACCTTAAAAAGTATTCTACAGTTTTGTGGTTGGTTTGGTAATCCCTCTATCTTGATTTCCAGAGTAGTCTCTTTTGTTCCTTTTCAGACTCCTTAAAGGAAAAGGTCCATCTGAGCACTTGTCACTTCAAGCTCATTAAAAATCGAAGGTGACTAGAGTCATCTTTTGCTTTTTCTCGACTCTTAAAAATTGAAAAAGCAAGTTGTGTCAAAGCGTCTAAAATTTATTTTAATTGGAATAACGTCATTGTTCCCTTGTTGGTCTTAGGTTGAGGAAATGGAGTCCACCAACCAAGGATTTCCCCTTGGAGGAAATCCTGGTCCTTTCTCCTCTTGGGGAGATGTTGGTGCACCTCATATGGCCACATTGTCACTTCCAGGATTGACGATTGGCTTGCCAATATGGCTCTTCTCGACCTCCGTCGTTCAGAATACCGTGATTCCTAAACAATCAAGTCAGCAACTAGATGATATTAAAGTTACCCACCAACCTTCTACTTCGTCTGTTTCTCCCTCTCCTCCTTCCTCTTCGCTTGATGAAGTTGGTAAAGCAAAAAATCAAGTAACTAAGAAGGAGAAGAAGGGGAAGGAGAAGAAGGAAAAGAAGAAGAAGGAGCCAAAGGCAAAAAGGGGTAACCATGCATCATCTAGCGAAAATCCACACACGGCACCGTCCAGACCTAAATCTCCATGTGTCATTTGCAAAGGGGACCACTATCATCGAGATTGCCCTTGTATCCCCCAGATCTTAAGGGACTGGTCTCCTCATTTTCACAATCTGGTGTCATCAACCTCTGACGATCATGTTGAAAGCACACCATCAACTAGTGAAAACGAAGTCTCTGGATAGAAAGGAAGATGTAAATTTCCTTGCAAACTATGTGAAGGCGATCATGCCATCCATCATTGTCCCTTCCTGGATGAAGCTAAAAGAGTCTTGGATAACCGTCCCGCTTCACCGCTGCGGCCTCCTTTTGGATACAAGAAACTCTTGCCGAGTCCATCGCTAGTTTAAAATACGACTGACACAACTTTGTTGTCAGTCGAAGCATTTATCATTGAAGATAAACCTGTTGAACCCATACCAGACGAAAGTCAAAAGGTTGAGGTGACAATCGACCCGGTCTTGTCTTCAAAAGGTCCATCTTCAGATGATACAATCACCGAAGAGAATGATAATGACACCGTTCAAATTATTTTCATAAACAAAGACTCCGATGAACATGGGGGCAATCTACCCATTCCTTTATTGCAGGAAGGAAGTTTGTTAGAGTCATAGCTGGCCGTTTATTCGGTCCCACCTCTGAGCAACCTAGTCATTTCCTTCGATTGGAATCTACTAGGCAGACCCCGTTTACCAGCTAGTGTACCATTCTGAATCATTGTACAAGCTTACAGAATGGTCATGGTCGGTACCATCATAGATGAAGGGGCTTCTGTGAGTATCCTTTCCTCAACTGCTTGGAAAGCACTTGGTTTGCCATCGCTTATGCCTGAGATGAGAAATCTAACAGGCTTCGACAAAGGAACCAGTCGACCGTTAGGGATCCTTCCAAGTTTGCCCATAACTTTGAGAGGGAAAACCGTGTACATGAACGTAATGGTAGTCCAAGGACCTTTAGACTACAATCTACTCCTTGGGCGTGACTATATTTATTGCATGGGAGCCATCGTCTCCTCACTCTTTCGAGTAATGTGTTTTCCGCATGAAGGCAGAGTGGTCCAACTCGTAGACCAGCTTTCGTTCACCGGCTCACACATAGCTAATAGTCAAATACCATCCCTAAATGGTCTTTTCATGCAAGGTATGTCTCATCAATCCCCAGTCCGTCCACCTGAAAAACGTGAGTAATTCGGGGGGTCATGACTGAAACCCAGGGGGCATGCACCCTGGCCTGCTTCGGCAGGAAAACTCTAGGTATAGGGTAGGTTTCCGCGAAGGATATATGACTGGTCCGACACCCGTCCATATAGGAAGATGGGATTGGACTAGAATAAGATACCTCCGTTAGAAGGTAGGCCTTTCCTGATAGAACAAATGTTTTGTCTGCAAATTGAAGGGTAACCTAGAAAAGGTAGGCTTTTCCCAATAAAGCAAATGTTTTGTCTGCAAATTGAAGGGTAACCTCAAAACTCTACTTCACTATACCTGGGGGCATGAAAACCTTTTTACATGCAAGCGAAGGATGGCCTTTTATTTTCTTAAGTTTGTAGATTCTCAACCCTTTAAACTCATAGGATTGGTCGTCCCTAGCTTGTGTAAAGAAAGGATCTGGAGCAAAGTTTCAAATGGTGCAAGCTCCCTAAAAATTGAACCTATCGATGAGACATCCTTATTATACGACTGGCACGAGCAGTTTTTATGTGAAGTTCAAGCTCGTTAAAAATTAAACCTAAGCAATGAGCAAATGTTCCCCCAGAGTTTAAGCTCATTAAAAAATGAACCAACCTCCGGTAAATAACCATTGTGAATGCATTATCATCAGCTTTTTGAGCCCTGGTCGTGTTCTTACCATCACCTCCACTCTGTTTTAGCCGATCATTCGCCTCCATTTGATTGTTTACCCTTTTGAGGAATAACTGCGAAGAGTGATTCTGTTAGCCATCCTTGTGACACTACCGTGATTGGAAAATTCCAAACCTTACCTAGAATCAGCTGCTACCCGAAAATATCACTCGTTCCTCAAGAAACAAGTCTCCTTTAAGCTCTTTTCATCTGACTCATAAAATATGAAAAGATTGCCGAGCAGTTGGCCTCTCCAACTCGTTAAAGCTACCGAGAGTGCTATCCCTCCTCTAAATTTTAATCTTTTTGGACCTGAGGGATTATTACACAAAAAGATTGAGCGCTTGTCTTGTTCGGCTCGTTAAAACTATCAAAAATTCATCCCTTTCGTATTATTTTATACTTTTTCGGACTTAAGGGATTACATGATGAAAAAGGATCAATGGAGTTTCCTTTCCGTCCCTTTTCAGACTCTCTAAAATTGAAAAAGGACCAAGTTGTCTTTGTTGTTAAACTCGTTAAAACCAATAGCGACAAACTTGTCCATGCAGACAAGAGCGAGTTTCACTATCGCTAGGCTTGTTAAAACATAGCGACGGGTTTGCCCAAAGGGAAAATTATAGAACAAGAATATGTTATCCTCCTCAAGCTTGATAAAAATAAAGAGGTACTGGTCAGCAATGACTGGGGAAAAATTGGGAAGAAAACTTGAAGAAACTTTATTAGTAGCGAGTCGCTCTTGAACATGACACTTTCACTCTGTCACCATGATTAAGTCGGGTTGGGTTATTCCGTTCATTGGTCATATTACCATTGGTCCACCATACCATCCATCTCTGGGGTTAATGCTACCAATCCATTTCAAGTGTCGCCGATATGTTCAAGAGAAGTCGATCAGAGAATTCACCAATCCATCTTGTGTCTCATCTGCTGCAATACCTTTACGCTTCATTCTTTCATGACTGCCACCCTGAACCATGTATCATCAGATCATTTTCACCTCCAAAAGTAATTTGCTCTGTTCCATGTCGTAGATGTGGGATTCATTAAGGCCCTCCTACGACGGGTCACTTCTTGTCAACATCAGCTCATTATCCAAGAAGTCGACCTAGGAACAACCCTTTCAGTACTTTGAAGCTTGATGCCTCAATGGCAAGTTTCTCACTTTCAATGACAGGTTTACATCAATGGCCTTCGACCGAGAGATTTTGCATGGTGTTTGACACCAAGTCCCATTTTCACGCCACGCGAATTGTACTGTCGTACTTTGAGGGTCATCATCATTATCGGTGATTCCTCTCGCGCCTATTAACAACTTACATCATTGGCTGGTAATCAGGCGATGTCTTTCCATGTTCGACTCCAGAACATTTTTCACATGGATTGACTTGAACTTCGGGCGAAGATTGGATGAGTTTGAAGACCCTGAATCTAGTTTCATCCATCTGGGTTGCGATATATTTAGGAAAATAAAGACATCAAATGTACATCATTGCTGCACAGATGATCATCCGAATCAAAGGATGATGGCTCTATCAGAATCATCAGTCTGCCACACAAACGGTTTTCTGTCCTATGTACATGAAAATGAATTTATAAAGCTGAGCATGGGAATGCCCGCCTCAGCTAGATCATGAAAATGTTATGAAGATAATGTATTGTATTGTATCTTATTACAGGTCACCTTCCAGTTCGAAAAACCTCGGATCCTCATGATAAAGCATTTCACCCGACATCAAAAGATTAATGACCTCATGCTTTAAGGGGCAACTGCTATAGACATTTTTAGGCACTCCAAACCCAATCATATATGTCCATAATCCAAGGGGTCTGAGTCCCTAAAAGTGTTGTTTCATGCCCTAAAGGAACAAGGTCAGCTGATTACATCATATCCCAGAAGTTCTCCATAGAAAACTGCTCAGAACTGGTCAAAACTGGACCATATAGGTTGCTCAGTGCTAAGGGTGTGATGCATCTCACCTACCCAGTGTAAAAGGTGTGATGCATACAGGAAAGCCCTTTTGTAGGGTGCGATGGGCAAGAATGGACAAATGGAAGAGACAGTTTACAAGGTGGATGATCATGGAATCTTCCAGAAACTTCTCCTATGAAACTTGCCTCTCTGAATTCGCCCAGGGATGAGTGAGAGATCATCAATCTCCAAGTGGAACCAAGAAGTATCAGAGAGAAGACACTAATCAAAATCCCAGAAGTTGACTCACCTCCCTGTAATCATCTATATATGGATCCCTCATCCCAGAGATCCAGAGGCTGGAATTTTGTATCTTGTAAGGAAGTGTTGTTGGTTTCCTGGTGGAATATCATAGTGTTGGGTGATCTAAGCTTTTCATGAGGTGAAGGGATTTCATGCTAGGAGGATGACATTGGGTCAGATCAATGGGTTGTAATCCTCTCTTCTAATCTTCACATCAATAAAGCTATTCAAGTTTTCCTCCACATTCTTGTATGTCTGATAGTATATGCATTTGTGTGGTCAATATATATCTGGTCCTATATTGCTTATGATTGTAGATCTCTGTACTTTTAAGGTATTATGCTACTTTGACTTTATAGGTACTCTTTGAAGTGGAGTGGTCAAGGGAGAAGCGGCAAAGACCTGTCAGTGAGGAGAAGGAACAAGCAAGGAACCGAGTGAAAAATCGAGGTTGGTATTCTTTGATCCTCTCCTATCTACTTCTCATAAAGGAAAACGAAAGTAACTTTAATCTGTTTGTTTCTAAGATAGCTACCCGTCTTAGTGGGACTAGCAGCTCTGCATAGACACTATATTTCCCGATAACGCCCATTGAATGACTTGATTTACGCTTGTCAGTGTGTGTAAAGGCTCTGCAATAATAGAGAATCTGGCAATAAATCTCCTCCAATACTTCACTGCACCCAAAAAGCTACAAATCTTAGTTACACTAGTAGGCTTAGGCAAATTTATAATTTCTTCAACTTTAGAAGGATCAATTTTTAACTAACCATGACCAACAATATGGCCCAGGTAAACCAAAGAGATTTTCCCAAACTCACACTTTAACAATTTTACATAGAGTTTTTCTTTTTTCAGTACATCAAGCACTTGCTTGACATGACATACATGTTCATTCCAATTTATACTAAAGATAAGAATATCATCTAGATATAAAAGAACAAATTCATCAATGAAAGGCCTAAAAAGATCATTCACGACCCTCATCAAAGTGGTTGGAGCGTTACAAAGTCCGAATGGCATAACCATCCATTCGAACAACCCTTTTTTGGACTTGAAGGCAGTTTTCCACACATCTTGGTCTACAATTCCGACCTGGTGATAACCACTATGCAAATCCAATTTGGTGAAATAAAGAAAATTATTTAATTGATCTAGAAAATCATTAATTCAAGGGAAAGGGTAATGATTTTTCACTATGATTTTTTTTAGTGCCCAGTAATCCACGCACATCCTCCATGTGCATCTTTTTTTGGCACTAAGACAATCAGTGAGCTGCACAGAGAAGTGCTTGGTCTGATGACCCCTTGGTTCAATAGTTCTTGCACCTGCCTTTTGATCTCCTCCATCTCAATAGTCGACATCCTATACATGCCAATGTTTGGTGAAGGAGCGTCATGCTGCAAATGGATCTCATGTTGGATTTCCCTCTTCTAAGGTAATCCCCTTGGTTCCTAAAACATCTCATCATAGTTAGAAATTAATTCACATAATTCATTTTTATGCATAGGATCAAAACCATGGAAAGCATCAGATAATTCTTCATCCTTTCTTCTTACAACCATAAGAATACACCCCTTACTGGAATTCACCAACCTCTTCATTTGTCCTGCACTTACTAGGCTGACATTGATTCTAGTTTGATAAGCCCTTACAATATATTCTACCCCATATTTTGTGATTTGGTATTTGTTTCATGACGAAAGAAGACTGCTTTTCTATCAGATAAATATGGACTCCCTAACACCATGCCACATATATCAAACGGTATAACATCAAGTTCTACCTCATCCACTAACATAGAAGTGATCACAAATTTAACCTTGCACTGCTTAGTTACATTCAATTTTGCCTTATCATGTATCCATCCAAGCGGATAAGGTTTTGGATGCGGTTTGGTTTTTAAGCCTAGCTTCTTTACCAAGGACTCTAAAATTAAATTTGCTTGGGATCTGGTATCAAATAGATTTTCCACTTTTGGATGATTTATGACAAGTCTAATATGAAATAACTCAATTCTCTTTCGTTCATTAGGAAGAGACTCATTTGTTGAACTAGTGCTTTGATGTGATTCAGAATTAACATGAGGTGTAAGAATACCTTTTGTTCCTACTACCGTGATCAATGCTTCATCTCCGGAATCAGATCCATGGTCTCACTACATAGTTGCATTACTTTCACTTTTATACATGGAAAGATCAAATTTGACATCTAATTTAAGGAAAGGCTTCTTAGATACATCCCTTGAATTCTTATGATGATGGTGATGAGATGAAGAAGAACTTTCACTCGTGGAAGGATAATGAGGGGATTCTTCTCCACCATTTCCATGTATCGAACCTTGTTCTTCTGGATTTCTCTCTTCTTCTTTCTCCAACCTTGAAAACAACTGATCGACCTTTTCTGCCACTGTATAGAAGGATTTTCAGTAATTTCGCTCCTCCTCATAACGAACCTCGTCATCTGCCATGTTTCTCCTTCAATGTGCATGCCCCGCTTCGGAATCGAAAGACTTTAGTTTCCCTTCGCCTCATCAGATCCTGTTTCTTGTTAGAATACAAACATGCAATTCACATCTACAAAGACCTTTTGTGATACCCTTGATCCAAGATATTTTTCTTATAGATGTATTAAAGAGTTACATGAACAAATTGCAGCTTAACCATAGATACTTAATGTGAACATCAAAGAAGAGAGGAAACAAATAAAGGCATGAAAAGAAGACAAGAGACTTGATAACAGAGTTCGTCCAATTTGGACTACGTCTTTGGGCCCTGCTCGATCAATGGGGAGGCCTTCATTCATTAAGTGGCATAAAAGGGAAAGAAGTACAATCAACATTTACATAAGGAGCCTTATAACTCCAATATGGAAAATGGCTAAAAATTGGAGAGCTCTGTTGCAGAAACTAACATCACCGTTGATTTCCTATCACCGAGAGGTGAAAAATCGATATAAAAGTCGCCCAATTCTGACATTGGACCAAAATTGACCCTCTCAAAAATGTGCTCAGGCAAAGTTCTGCCCCCTGCCACAGGCCACTCAAGGTTTCGCTCTCCTGCAATAAAATAATACAGTCTCGAAATTTGTGTCTCTACCCCCTTATCACACTTCTCAGAAGAGTTTAAATAATATGTGTCTGACGGACCTCCCAACAGAGTCCATTGGAGCAATGGTAAAAAAAGTAGAGTGGTTGAGGAGGGGTCGAGGAATAAAATCCCGCCCCTCCCCATTTTAACACATAATAGTTATATTTGATGTTATGGGTGGCGGGTCCGCTGTTCTAGTGGCCCACTCCCCCCATTTCCGTCGGTTGTATATGTTGAACACAACAAAGTGGAGGGGTGGCGGGGTTGACAGCCCGCCCCCCAACAATATATTTAATATGTATGATGGTACTTCCAGGGGCGGAGGGGTCATGGCCGCCTGCCCATTTTTTAAATATAAAATATTTGTGGCGGTTCCGAGGTGGCGGGGTCATGGCTGCCCACCCCTTTTTAAACATGAGTTTGTTGTGGGCTCCACCAGGGCAGCGGGGGTCATGGCATGCCGCCATTTTTAAAAACTGATAACCCTTATTAGAAAATTTCTTGAACCTTAGGGTTATTGGTAGAATTAATCGTCCTACAAATTTGACCAGAAAACCCGTCGGATTCCGATGCCAGGTTTCTGCCAAATTGCACGCTCCTTAAGCCTGCCACATGTGCAAGTCAACCTGAAACTTTGAATGCTTCTATCATCCTCGTACAGACTCGAATTGGAGTGTCATTCACACTGTTGGAATCAGGGCGACAAGCACTTCAATATGGTGTCAAGTTCATCAACTTTATGCCACTTTGAATTTTGAGCCTTTTACCGTGCCACTGGTATTTGGAGATCCACCTGGATTAGTGAGGGATGCAGTTCATTTACTAAAGTTTGCTATAAATTTTTTCAATAAATTTTATTAAAAATGTTGGTATTAATTGACTAGCATATCTGAAATTGAGAAAAGGAAATTATGGTCCCTGATGGGGGTGTTTCTCTGACAACCAATTTTTGGCTAGCGAGTTAACCCTATCCCATTAGGAATTTTAAAACATTTTGACTATTCGAACATGTCATGTCATTACATGTGTATTATTCATATGGGCAGAGGTTTGGTGGCCCTCAAGGCATGAACTTGGTCCTACACTCTACCGCACATGGCTTTCACTTGACGACTCCACGCTTTAGGTATGGGGGTTTACCTGTATGGGCCCGCCCAACTTAAATGTTTGCAAATAGGTCTCACAGATATCATGTGCTCCATGATCATCAACAAGATCTCATTGCAAATTGGTTATAGGATACAAACACCTTGATAGACGAGCTATGCTCATTTATGAGCTCATCATGCCATAATGCCTTGGGATGGTGGAGCCTGGGTTCAATTGGGACACTTGGACTTAGCTGTACAGGTATTATGGTTTCTACTTCTCTCATCGTACTAGACTTATCATGTATGTAATTAGCTATATAAACCTCCTTGGCTCACAAGGTCGTGGGATTATGGTTGCTTGGTCATTAAAGTTGTGGTAGCTCATTCTATTCATACTTCCTCGACTCTGTTTAGAAGGTGGCTAAAGCATATGATTGTTACAGTATCTGAAGGTTAGTGTATACTTATTTACACTCCTTTTCTTATGCCATGCCTCTGTCGTCGTTGTTCTTATTATCGATTTCCTCATGGTATCATTGCCAAGGGTGAAGTCCTAGCTCAGTGTTCTTCGTTTTGTTTTCACATAATATGGGGACCATTTCATCCTTTGAACTTGTGGTTGTTCTATCCATGACATATTTACAGGCCTCTGAGGCAACTGGAGTCTCATTTAATTGTCCAGTGGTTATCTGTGGGGTTTGGTATTCCGACACATCCTCCATTTGGTTCTGAAACTAGGTTTCCACTTTTCCAACCCGAGTCTTCGAAAATTGTCACAATTATGGTCCAGTTACTAGAGTGGGATTATGAAAGATATCCCTTACTCTCCCCATATTTCTCCATATACTATCATTTTACCCTGTAATTCAACTAGATTTCTACGTTCGGGTGAGTCTACACTCTTGTTGTCATAATATTACGGTTGTAGCTTGTTTTTCTATGTTCGTAGGAAAGTGTTTAATTTGAAGGCATTACATGCCTCCCTTCCAACAACTATATTCCCGTCAAGGTGGTGCTCCAAGAGTGTCTTCCTCAATGCACAAGCATCTCTTTGGGTGGGAGTCAATTGCGAATTTCTTTGACATTGCCCCTTTGGAGGTTAGAAAGGAAATTCTAAGACTAGATGCTAAGGAATTTAGAGATCGTAAATACTTATTTGACTCAGAGATAAGTGGTAGTAGTGTTAAATGGTTATCAAATTCAAGAAATTTTTGAAGAAGAAGAATTCATTTTCTTCACTCCATCAGTCACCATCGCCAAATGGAAAAATTGCTTAACATGGTTATTCATGATAAGAAAGTTGAAAACTACAAACTTTTTGTTGGCTAGGAGGAGATAAAGCGCATACTACGGGACATCAAATATAATCTTGATGATATTTTGGTGAGGATGAGTTGGGTGGAACATTCTATAGTGTCTGATTCAAACACTGATTCAATGTTATGTCTGTTAACACTATCCATCCAAATTCTACTATGCCTCTGAACAATTCTCATGCAAATGGTTCGCTGCACTCGCCGATCATTATTATTGACTAGTTTCTTCATAAAGTTGTCTCAATCCTCAAGAAGGAAGGCAATTACAGGCTTCATGTTTACTTGGTTTTACTATATTATATAGTTTTCTGCATGTTCATAGTTTA
This sequence comes from Pinus tabuliformis, assembly GCA_031772625.1. Taxonomy (NCBI): domain Eukaryota; kingdom Viridiplantae; phylum Streptophyta; class Pinopsida; order Pinales; family Pinaceae; genus Pinus; species Pinus tabuliformis. The sequence goes on along the minus strand of CM062806.1, from coordinate 877,934,006 downwards.
CATTCATACTCGGGTAGTTGGTTTAGTTTATAGTTGTTCCCTCTATAAAATAATATTTTCCATGTGTTTGCTTCACAAGCCAATTTTTGTATAAGTTACTCAAGGGTGTCCTTTCTCAAGTAGATGACATGGTGGAGTCATTTTTGGTTTTTTTGGTTAAAATTTTGTCCACTCGTTTCTACACTATAGACTTAGTAGGGAGAAGTCACTTCATTTTAGGCTTGCTGAAGTTTTGAAAAGTCTCAATTGTATTATCTTATGTAATACTTTCAGCTATTAATAAAAATATTTAGACATATTTATGAAAAAAAAGGAAATTTTTTTGCTACTTGTAAAGGTAAGACAAATTCCTCATCAAAAGAATTATTTTATTTCTTAATTCATGCTTAAGTTGAAGGCCATTTTATTGACCCAACAGAAGGAACTTTTGATATTGAATTCACATTGGATCTATGGTCACTAGGAGTCATAAGGAGGTTCTGAAATATTTATTTGGTGCGAAATAAAATAACAAAAAATTGGACCTTTCATCTATTTGATGAAACGTGGTCCCTGGAGAACAAGTGAAGGTTGTAGCCTTATATAGGTTGGTGCCTATGTATTGGTAAACATATCAGCCGATACAGGAGATAGGGGTTTGTAGCTCTCTTACAGTAGCAGCTAGAGAACGAGTGAAGGTTGTAGCCTTATTTAGGTCGACGCCTACATACTTGTAAACATATCAACCACTGCCTGAGCTAGGGGGTTGGAGCTCTCTTCTAGTAGCAGCTAGAGAATGAGTGAAGGTTGTAGCCTTCTGTAGGCCAGCGCCTATGTACTGGTAATATATCAGTTGGTACAAGAGGTAGGGAGTTGTATCTCCATTCCAGTAGAAGCTGGAGAATGAGGGAACGTTGTAGCCTTCTGGTGGTGGGTGCCTACATACTGGTATGAGTCTACACCAGTACAAGATTGTAAATAACATTTTCTTTATATTAAAAAGAAGACAAAGACGAAAAAAACAGGTGGTTTTCTCCCTCATTAGGTTTCCACCTTAAATATTGGTGTTCATTTGTGTTTCTTATGTGTGATGGTTTATTACAGCACATGGTTACCGTTTATCTAATGTTTAATAAAGTACTAATGCACTGGCTGAAGACAAACATGTGATGGATTAACTGAATAATAAGTTCATTGGATATACGCTAATTGTCCTCAGGATAGTCGTGTACACATGTAGGTTCCCTTCAGTTTAAGCTGCGTAGAGAAATTTGAATATGAAATGTAAAAAGTTATTGATTTGAAAATATTGATTCACCCCCCTGCGCCACCCCCCCCCCCCCCCCCCCCCTCACTATTTTTCCCAACAATTGGTATCAGAGCAGTTCCATTGGCAGAAGCTTGTTCGCTTGAAGGAGGTCCGTTGTAAAAATGGGAAAGAAGCAAAAGAAGAAAGCACATCAAAAGAATAATACATCTTAAAGGAACACTGACAGTGGGAGAGAAAATTGGCTATTAGGTGGAAGCAATTATTTAGATTCTAAATCACCTCAGATTGAAGATGAACAAGCAAAAGAATTATCAGGTACTAATTTTTGGTCCTCTGGTGATACATTTATCTGTTCATGCAATATTGAAGATAATGAATTTGACAGTGAAACCACTGAATTTGCTCTTATGGGTGAAAGTGAAAGAAATATAGAGGTAGAAGTTAAAAGGCTCACAGATAAAGTTAGAGATCAACAAAATCTATTTGAAAAAAGGGAGTGTACCTACAAAGAAGAGGTTACAAGGTTAAAAAATCAGTTGGAGGAAGGAAACAAAATAAAGAAGTAGTGCAAGAAAAAGGAATATCAATGTCAAAGGTTGCAGGATGAAGTGACATCATTCAGGAATGAAATGAATGAAAAGGATACAACAACAAAGGAACTAAAAGAAAGAACCAGTTACTGTGAAGGTCTTGAAGTTGTGGTCATCTCTTTGAAAGAAGATCTTGAAAGATCAAATAAGCATAATGAAGAACTACTTAAAGCATTTGAAGAACAAGAAAATGAGGTTCTCAAATTAAGACAACAAGTGGGAGAAGGAAGAGAAGTTGAAGAAATCATGAAGAAGCAGTATTTGGATAAGGAAGAGCAATATGAGGTTGAGGTAAATATCCTAAAAGGTAAATTAGAAGAAAAGGATAAAGTTTTACAATTTCAAGATAGTACTAAGATTTTGGATAATATTTTTAGTAGTCAAAGGTCTCTTGCCATCAAATCTGGTTTTGGTTTTCATTAAACTATTAAAGGTGAATCTAGCTCACAAACTGAGGCAAGGAATTCTAATGCAAAATCTGAAATGTTGAACGAGGAGATAAGAGGCAAACCTCATCAACAACCAAGGAAAGAAAGTCTTCAAAGAAAATCATTTACTCCTAACTATGGAAGTGTTAATCCATTCTTTTCTTTGATGAATAATGTTGAATGTTCTATCTTTCATGATCTTGGACATGTTGTAGCTAGGTGTAGAAGTAGAATGTTTCAAGCTAACAGTAGTCTCACAGAAACATCATCAACTTACAGGTATTTTAAGGGATATTGTTTTTCTTGCAATATGTTTGGTAAAAAATCTATTGATTTCTATCTAAGGAATATGAAGCATATAAGATGTCATGCTTGTAACAAGTTTGGGCATATAGTGAAAGAATGTAGGGACAAGTCTATGGATCGCCATAGACAATATGGTAAGTAATCAAACAATCAAGTTTATATCAGAAAATCTGAAAAAGATGAATCCACCAAGAATCAAGAAAAGATAAGGTGTGGTAATGTTGTCTGCTCATTCAAAGATAAAGATAAATGTTCTCATCACATGACAGGAGACAAGAGTAAAAGGGAGTCTCTGATGAAGAACCATCATGATAATGATAGTCTTGGAACTGATGTTTTAGTAAAAGTTCTATGACCAGGTACAATCAAAACAAGACTCAGGGGGAATTGAAAGTATGAAATTTCAGTGTTCCACTTTTCATACGTAGAGTTTATGAAGACAAATCAGGTATATCTACGAGTTTGAAACTGCAAAGTTGCGTATATGTTGGTTTGGTGAAGAAATAGTGGGACAGACTCAGAAAAAGTGGTCTGATATGGTTCAATCAATTATCAATTTTCTTTTATGTTTCAATGATTGAATATTACAGTTTGTGGATGTTATTTAGAAGTACTTTTGATCCTCATAAGTTGTTAATGACTTGACATATAACTGGTGGATGATGATGCCTTGATGATTCTTACTGACATATGCAATAACCAGATCTTACAGTGAACAGTTGGAACAGGTTCAGGGGGAGCATATGCTATGCTTCTAATAATCATTGTTGGCATTATGTTTAGAAGTATTGGTACATGAAGATTATTATATATGGTGAGGATGCTTGATGGCAACTCACATTGTAACAGGTCTATTCAGAGGTAAGAGTAATGGTATAGAAGAATAGGACGATGGGACAAAGGATTACAGATCAAAATCAAGAATTTGAGAATAGAGAATGTTTGAAGTTGTATAAGTTGTTTAACCTAGTGCAAGTCATGTATACATGTGAGTACACCAAATAAAAGGCGGGTATATGTATGCACGTAGTTTCATAGAAGGAAAAGCGGGTATGGGATGGAAAATTAAGGTTAAAGAATACCAAGGGTTCCTACCATGCTATTGGCCCATACTAATGAGCGCGACAAATAATATTGATCCCGTCAAAGAATACCATCGGAATAACTATGGTTTTGAACCGAGGTATTGAAAAAGGCTAAAACTATATAAGGAGGTGAAGATCAAGGTGTGAGTGTGTGCAAGTGATGAAAATCTTATGAAGAGTTAGATCAAAAGCAAATATGCATGTTATGGGTTATTGATGTTTTGCTTGATCTGAACTAAGTATGCACCTAAGTGCTTGATGATGGATGGGATATAATAGATCTGAAATAATTATGCACTAATGGTGAAATGAATTATCATGTATGATCTAATAATGGATAGGATAGATCTAAGTACTAATCCATGTTTTATCCTTTAAATGCTATGATTTGGGTATATCTGAAGTCTCCAAAAGCTGCAAAGTTATAAGTCATTATTTGTAGATATATATGTAGGTTTGCCTCAGTGAAGGCGCGTATACACGCAGATTCGACACTTTGAAGTAGCGTATGCGAAGGAAGGGCTTGTTGTCCAGAAATAACTGATCTATCTAATCAATGCTGTTATTTTATTGTTGTTTGTAAATGATGTCTTCATTAGATCTGAAGTTAAGATGATTGTATAAGGAGATTGAGTTTGGCTGACAGATTGATTGAGTAAGAAGGATGATCTTTGCTGCTATCTATTTAGAAATATGTATTGTGACAATAGACCTTTAGAATGTATTTGGTTAGTAAAATTTTTGGTTCAGAAGGCTTATTATTCAATATCTTTAGAGGTATACACAGTTTGAGTTATAGAAAGTAGCGTATACACGCAGGTTGTTCTCATTGAAGTAGAGTATACAATCTGACATATGATTTTTGAGGTTGCAGTTAGTTCTGGTTGTTGATGCAGCATGTTGGGTTCAGTTTTGTGCGCTAGTTATAGTGATTTGACTATTCCAGTTGATTAGTTGAATTTTGATTAAGTGTCAGTTGATTGGGTTTTGAATGAATGGTTGATTCGGTTGTATCAGAAATTGATGATTGTGTGATTTAGTTGTGTCAGAGGTTTTAGTGATTGTTTGATTCAGTTGTGTCAGAAGTTTCAATGATTCATTGATTCAGAAAGTGATGATTGGGTTTGAGTTATATTAGAGATTGATGATTGGGTTAAGTGATTGGTTTATGCAGTTGTGTTTGATGGTGGTATTAGATTTGTGGTGATTTATATTGAGATTCAATGTTACTGATGGGTCTAGAATGAAAATTTGATGAAACGTGGCCTATATATTGTGTTGATGTGTACCAGGAGTATCCATTATGCAAATTTATGAAACGTGGTCCCTGGAGAATGAGTGAAGGTTGTAGCCTTCTATAGGTTGGCACCTACATATTGGGAAAAATATCAGTCAATACAAGAGCTAGGGGGTTGTAGCTCTCTTCCAGTAGGAGCTGGAGAACGAGTGAATGTTGTCGCTTTCTATAGGCTGGCGCCTACATACTAGTAAACATATTAGCCAGTACAAGAGATAAGGGGTTGGAGCTCCCTTCCAGGAGCAACTAGAGAACGAGTGAAGGTTATAACCTTTTGTAGGTCGATGCCTATGTACTGGTGAACATATCAGCCAGTACAAGAGCTAGGGGGTTGTAGCTCCCTTCCAATAGAAGCAGGAGAATGAGAGAAGGTTGTAGCCTTCTGTAGGTGGGTGCCTGTGTACTGGTATGAGTCTACGATAGTACAAGATTGTAAACAACATTTTATTTATATTAAAAAGAAGACAGAGATGACACCAGGAGGTGGTTTTCTCCCACATTTGATTTCCACCTTAAATATTGTTGGTGATGTGTGTTTCTTATGTGTAATGGTTTATTACACCACATGGTTACTGTTTATCTAATGCTTAATAAAGTGCTAATGCACTGGCTGAAGAGAAAATTATGATGGATTAATTGAATCATAATCTCATTGGATATATGCTAATTGTCCTAAGGATAGTCGCATACACACACAATTTCCTTTTAGTTTAAGTCGCGTAAAGAGTCCTGAATATGAAATGTAAAAAGTTATTGACTTGAAAATACCGATTCACCCACCCCTCGCCCCCCAATTATCTTTCCCAATAATTGGTATCAGAGCAGGTCCTTTGGTAGAAGTTTGATTGCTTGAAGGAGATCCGTTGTAACAATGGGAAAGAAACAAAAGAAGAAATCACCTCAAAATAAGAAGACATCTCAAAGGAACCGTGACAACGGGAAAGACAATTGGTTATTAGGTGGAAGAAATTATTCAGATTCAGAATCACCTCAGATTGAAGATGAACAAGCAAAAGAATTATCCGACACTAGTTTTTGGTCCTCTGGTGATACATTTATCTGTTCATGCAATATTGAAGATAATGAATGTGAGAGTGAAGCAAATGAATTTTCTCTTATTGGTGAAAGTGAAAGAAATATAGATGCAAAAGTTAAAAGGCTCATAGATAAAATTGGAGATCAACAAAATCTATTTGACAAAAGGGAGTGTACCTACAAAGAATAGGTTACGAGGTTAAAACCTCAGTTTGAGGAAGGAAACAAAATAAAGAAGCAGTACAAGGAAAAGGAAGATCAATGTCAAAGTTTGCAAGATGAAGTGACATCATTGAGGAATGAAGTGAATGAAAATGATACAACAACAAAGGAACTAAAAGAAAGAACCAGTTACTGTGAAGGTCTTGAAGCTGTGGTCGTCTCTCTAAAAGAAGATCTTGAAAAATCAAATAAGAAGAATGAAGAACTACTTCAAGCATTTGAAGAACAAGAAAATGAGGTTCTCAAATTAAGGAAGAAGGAAGAAAATTTGAACAAATCATGAAGAAGCAATATTTGGAAAAGGAAGAGCAATATCAGGTTGAGGTAAATATCCTAAAAGGTAAATTAGAAGAAAAGGATAAAATTTTATGATTTCAAGATAGTAGTAAAAATTGGGATAATATTCTTAGTAGTCAAAGGTCTCCTCCCATAAAATCTGGTCTTAGTCTTCATGAAACTGTTAAAGGTGAATCTAGCTCACAAACTGAGGCAAGGAATTCTAATGCAAAATCTGAAATGCTCAACAAGGAGATAAGAGGTCAACCTCATAAACAACCAAGGAAAGAAAGTCTTCAAATAAAATCATATACTTCTATCGATGGAAGTGCTAATTGATTCTTTCCTTTGATGAATAATGTTGAATGTTCTATCTGTCATAATTTTGGACATGTTGCAACTACGTGCAAAAGTAGAATGTTTCAAGCTAATAATCATCTCACAGAAAGATCATCAACTTCTAGGTACTTTAAGGGATATTGTTTTTCTTGCAATATGTTTGGTTATAAAGCCATTGATTGCTATAGAAGGAATATGTAACATATAAGATGTTATTCTTGTAACAATTTTGGGCATTTAGTGAAAGAATGCATGGACAAGTCTATGGATCATCATAGAAAATATGGCCAGTAATCAAATAAGCACGTTTATATCAGAAAATATGAAAAAGTTGAATCCACCAAGAAGCAAGAAAATGAAGATCAGATAAGGTGTGGTCTTCTTGTGTGCTCATTCAAAGACAATGATAAATGTTATCATCGCATGACTAGAGACAAGAGTAAAATGGAGTCTCTGATGAAGAACCATCATGATAATGATATTCTTGGAACTGATGTTTCAGCAAAAGTTCTAGGACCAGGTACAGTCAGAACAAAAATCAGAGGGAACTAAAAGTATGAATTTCAGTATTCCACTTTTCATACGCAGAGCTTATGAAGACAATTCACATATATCCATGAGTTCAAAATTGCATAATTGTGTATATGTTGGTTTGATGAAGAAACATTGGGGCAGACTTAGAAAAAGGTGTCTGATATGGTTCAGTCAATTATCAAATGTCTTTTCTGTTTCAATGATTGATGATTATAGTTTATGGATGTTATTTAGAAGTACTTTTGAACCTCATAAGTTGTTTATGACTTGACATATAACTGGTGGATGATGATGCCTTGAGGATTCTTACTGACATATACAATGATCAGATTTGGCAGTGAACAATTGGCACAGGTTTAGGGGGAGCATATGCTATGCTTCTAATAATGCATTGTTGGAATTATGTTTAGAAGTATTTGGTACATAATGATTCTTATCTATGGTTAGGATGCTTCTGTTATTGAAATGTTTAAATGATGCATCATGCTGTGGTCATGAGTTGCCTATGATGAAATCACAGATGATACTTTACTAGAGCCACTTAGTTGTTTTGATGCTTTTGATCAGATTTTTGGATGACCCTTTTGATGATGAATATAGTTATGTTGCCTACATAAAGATATTCATAATTTCAAGGAAATGAACAAAGCTTGAGTACACATCTTCATTGTTTGATGATGTTAAGTGTCACTCGTTTATGTTTTGATACTGTCATCATGCCTTCAAAGATGCATAAATTTAATATGGTGCAGTTATGGATGAGGGTTCCTATACTTCTTGGCTCTCACATGGTTAAGCATTGTTGTACTTGATGGTATCAAGAAAGTTTGACAAAATCATTGTGAGATCATGGTTTGATTTTCACATTAATGAGAAGCTAAATACATATTTCTACCACTATGCTAGATACATGGATGATTACTTAAGTTGCATATTAGTACATATTGTTGGTTGGCCAAAAGAATGGTATTATTGCAAGTTTCATGAAGACATAGCTATTTTAAGACATGGCTATTTGTAGACATGGATTACTTAGTCACATAATGATTATGACCTCTTACTTTATGATGATAGGTTTGCTTCTCACATATGTTTATCATGGTTGATGCTTATCAGATGTGGGATGTTGGGAAAATCCCTAGTAGTGGTACATGGTTGATATATTGAGGATTGTTGTGAAAATATCATGTAGTTCTTGCTACGATGATGATTTTATGGTCATAGATGATGACTATGGTGATTTCACATATATATGATATGATGTGAATGGTTTTGTATTACTGCTTGGAGATATGCCATATGCTTAGTTGATTCATGGAAGGCTATGTTAAGGCCTTTTCTACTAAAGAAACATAAAAAATTGATCTTGATAAAATCAAGAGGATGAGTTGATATCTATATTTGGCATACTTTGTTATTGGTTGATGATATTAAAGTTACATTGTCTTATCTTGCGAATTGATGATGGACATATACAGGTTGTTACTCTTGATGCTGCTGACATATGTTTATGGTGTAGATCATATATGGTGCATGATAGTTGTTGATAATTATCATGATATTTTTTATGCCTTTGGTCTTTGTTATAAATGTCATGTATATCATTTGATGAAAGGGTCATGTAAAGATCTATGATGTAATAATTGTCATATTCAGTCGTGTATGGACTTTTGAGATCATGTGAAATATGTAATCCCACTTGGTTGGGTGGTTGTGTCAAATATATATCCCCACTTGGTTGGGTAATTGATGTATGTATGAGTCATTGGTGATAGGAAGGTCATACTCACATAGTTGAGTTATAGAGTCATATTATTCTTTTGAAAAATATTTATGTAGACTCTACAAATGCTCAGGGGGAGCATGAAAAATATAGTGTATCTCATCATGTACTAAGGGGGAAGCATGATAAGAGATTACGACATGTGCTCAAGGGGGGTTTTATCATAGAATTCATCATGTGTCTAGGGGGAGCATAATTAGTGTTCATATTCAGCGTTTTAGATATGGAAGTCTTCATTTAACAGTGGTCATCCGTTTTCCCTTGATGTCAAAGTGGGATTTTAGCTTGGTGTTTGGAGAGTAGCTTGGTGCTTGTATTAATGTTATTTATAGGTTATGTTGACCAAACACCAAAGTGTTTTCCATCAAGTCGAAAGGGGGAGATTGTTGGCATTATGATGCATGTGGTTTCCTTGATGGAAACTCACTTGTAACAGAACAAGTATATGGCAACTAGATGAATCTATAGGTCAGATCAGATGTGACAGAATGATGGAACATTGATATCAGAGGTGACAAAATGATGGAATAGAATAATGGGTCAAAGGTTTACGGATTAGAATTAGAAGCTTGATATGGGAAATTGTTGGTATTATGAATTAGGTGTTTTCCTTGATAGCAACCTACCTAATGAGTTTTCCTTGATGACAACTTATTTAATGAATGGACTACTTGATAAAGGTATAAGTAAGATGTGACAAAATGCATGGCAGTTGTGTTTACAAATGTGATAACATGTAGGGAAGTTTAGAGGAATCATTTCAGAAGTGATATGTGATGGCAACTCACATTGTAACAGATCTATTTAGAGGTAACATAGTAATGGTATAGAAGAACAGGATGATGGGACAAAGGATTACAGATCAGAATCAAGAAATTGAGGAAAGAGAATGTTTTCAGTTGTATAAGTTGTTTAACCTAGTCCAAGAAATGTATACACGTGAGTACACAAAATAAAAGGCGCGTACACATATGCACGCAGTTTCACAGAAGGAAAAGCGCATATGGGATGGAAAATTAAGGTTAAAGAATACCAGGGTTTCCTACCATGGTATTGGCCCATAGTAATGAGTGTGGAAAAAAATATTTATTCCGTCAAAGAATACCATTAGCATAACTATGGTTTTGACCGGAGGTATTGAAAAAGGTTAAAACTATATAAGGAGGTGAAGATCAAAGTGTGAGAGTGTGTAAGTGATGAAAATATTATGAAGAGTTAGATTAAAAGAAAATATACATGTTATGGGTTATTGATGCTTTTCTTGATCTGAACTAAGTATGCACATGAGTTCTTGACGATGGATGCTATATAATAGATGTGAAATAATTATGCACTAATGATGGATAAGGATCATGAGACTTGAAATGACTTATCATGTATGATCTGATAATGAATAGTATAAATATGAGTAATAACACATGTTTTATCATTTAAATTTTATGATTTGGGTATATCTGAAGTCTTGAAAAGTTTCAAAGCTATAAGTCATTATTTTCATATCTATACACAGGTTCGCCTCGGCGAAGGCGCGTATACACATAGGTTTGGCACTTCCAAGTAGCGTATGTATAGGAAGGGCTTGTTGTTCAGAAATAACTAATCTATCTAATCAGTGTTGTTGTTTTACTAATGTTTGTTAATGATGCCTTCATTAGATCTGAAGTTAAACTAATTGTATAAGGAGATCGAGTCTGACTGACTTATTGATTGAGTAAGAAGGATGATCTTTGCTACTATCTATTTAGAACTCTGTAATATGACAGTAGATCTTTAGAATGTATTTGGTTAGTACATTTTTTGGTCCAAAAGCTTTATGATTCAGTATCTTTAAAGGTATATGCAGGTTGAGTTACAGAAAGTAGCGTATACTTGCAGATTGTCCTTGTTGAAGTAGAGTATACATTCTTACATACGATATTTGAGGTTGCAATTGGTTCTAATTTGTTGATGTAGCATTATGAGTTCAATTATGTGTACCGGTTACAAGGATCTAACTATTCTAGTTGATTAGTTGAATTTGATTAAGTGTCAGTTGATTGGTTTTTGAATGAATGGTTGATTTAGTTGTATCATAGATTAATGATTGGGTGATTCAGTTATGTCAAAGGTTTCAGTGATTGTTTGATTCAGTTGTGTCAGAAGTTTCAATGATTGGTTGATTCAGAAATTGACCATTGGGTTTCAGTTATATCAGATATTGATGATTGGGTTTCAATGATTGGTTAATGTAGTTGTATTTTATGGTTGTATTACGGTTGCGGTGATTGATTTTGAGCTTCAATATCACTGATGGGTCCAATATGAAAATTTGATGAAACGTGGCCTACATATTGTGTTGATATGTACCAGGAGTATCCAGTCTAAAAATTTATGAAACATGGTCCCTAGACAACAAGTTAAGGTTGTGGCCTTCTATAGGTTGGTGCCTACATATTGGTAAACATATTAGCCAATACAATAGGCAGTTGTAGCTCCCTTCTAGTAGCAGCTGGAGAATGAGTGAAGGTTGTAGCCTTTTGTAGGCTGATGCCTACATATTGGTAAACATATCAGCCAGTACAAGAGCTAAGGGGTTGGAGCTCCCTTCCAGTAGTAGTTGGAGAATGAGTGAAGGTTGTAGCCTTCTATAGGCCAATGATTACGTACTCATAAGCATACCAGCTAGTAGAAGAGCTAGGGTTTTGTAGCTCTCTTCCAGTAGAAGCTGGAGAACGAGAGAAGGTTGTAGCCTTCTACAGGTGGGTGCCTATGTACTGGTATAAGTCTGCAACTGTAAAAGATTGTAAACAAAATTTTCTTTATATTCAAAAGAAGACAGAGATGACAACAACAGGTTGTTTCCTCCCACATTGGATTTCCACCTTAAATCTTGGTGCTCATGTGTGTTGCGTATGTGTGATGGTTTATTACGACACATGGTTACTATTTATCTAATGTTTAATAAATTACTAATGCACTGGCTGGAGAAAAAAATATGATGGATTAATTGAATCATAAGTTCACTGGATATACGCTAATTTTCTTAAGGATAGTCATGTATACACCCAGGTTCCTTTCAGTTTAAGTCACGTATAGAAATCTAAATATGAAATTTAAAAAGTTATTGATTTGAAAATACTGATTCACCCCCCCTGCCCCTCTCAGTATTTTTCCCAACAATTGGTATGAGAGCAGGTCCTTTGGCAGAAGCTTGATCACTTGAAGGAGATCCGTTGTAACAATGGGAAATAAGCAAAAGAAGAAAGCACCTCAAAAGAAGAAGACATCTCAAAGGAACAATGACAACAGGAGAGATAATTGACTATTAGGTGGAAGCAATTATTCAGATTCAGAATCACCTCAGATTGAAGATGAACAAGAAAATGAATTATCTGGTACTAATTTTTGGTCCTCTGGTGATACATTTCTCTGTTCATGAAATATTCAAGATAATGAATGTGACAGTGAAACAACTGAATTTTCTATTATGGGTTTCATAACATTTGGTATCAGAGCTTTCAGTTTGCTTACTAGGTGTTTGAATTTTCTTTCCTCGGGGCATATGTTACCAATAATAATGCTCTACTATGCCCTTTGAATTCCTTCAGAATAATTTTTCAAACCAAGCTTAAGAAAAAATTTAAAAAAATCTACACACCTTTTTTCACTTTGTAGGAGCTTGATATTGCCTCTGATGTATCTATGTAGTTTTAGATCATCCAGTTCTGAATTTGTGACCTGCAGTAGCCCTCTATGCCCTCCTTCCAATGCCACCAGTCTGATCCAAATTGGATTCTCCAAGGAAGAGTTATGCCAAATCTCCCACATTGACCTGATTATAGACTAGTTCATTAGAGTGAACTTGTACGATGTTCCCTGTGTCCTTGTTTCAACCTTTGGCTCTGAAAAATATATACAAGAAACTACAGTCCGTCCTCTTTTTGTACCTTCTTATGAAATTTCATTCCGATGCTCAGAGAGAAAGTTATGACGATTTTCCCCAGGTCTCCTGTTTGGAATGTAATTCAGGAGTCTGCAAAAAGACCAGCTTCCTTAGATCATATCTCCACAAATATAGTGCAAAAAGCTCTGAAATTTGGACCTGAGGTTCAGTGTGATTTTGTCTCAAATGGGTTTTTTTTTTTGCTTCTAAAACATCGCAGAAAAAAATTTATAGCCAAAATTCCACGATGACCTATTTGGAGAAGCGAAACCCTAGAATCCAAAGCTCTGATACCAAATGTTATGAAACCAACTCACAAAAAGATAGAAAAGATAGTTGAACACCTTAGAATTCAGCCTATTCAAGGGGGAAACCTCCTTTACATTACACAAATGAACAATTCTTGGATGATTCAAATGACAAAACCTCCTTTCTATATATAGGAGTCTAAGGAGTCACAATATAACCCAACCGACCTAACAATAATAATATAAAGGCACAAAAATAACAATAGAGGGATTCTATGGGGCACAGTAATAACAATATGGGGACAATAGGGGCACAAAAATATTAATAAGGGATACAACTATAATAGTAATGGGGTAATTACTAGTATTTTAGGGACCTAACAAGAGGCATCAGTTAAAAGGCTCATAGATAAAATTAGAGATCAACAAAATCTATTTGACAAAAGGGAGTGTACCTACAAATAAGAGGTTACCAGGTTAAAAACTCAGTTGGAGGAAGAAAACAAAATAAAGAAGTAGTAAAAGGAAAAGGAAGATCAATGTCAAAGGCTGCAGGATGAAGTAACATCATTGAGAAATGAAGTGAATGGAAAGGATACAACAACCAAGGAACTAAAATAAAGAACTAGTTACTGGGAAGGTCTTGAAGTTGTAGTCATCTCTCTAAAAGAAGATATTGAAAAACCAAATAAGAATAATGAAGAATTACTTCAAGCATTTGAAGAACAAGAAAACGAGGTTCTCAAATTAAGACAACAAGTGGAAGAAGGAAGAATAGTTTAAGAAATCATGAAGAAGCAGTATTTGGAAAAGGAAGAGCAATATCATGTTGAGGTAAATATCCTAAAAGGTAAATTAGAATAAAAGGATAAACTTTTACGATTTCAAGATAGTACTGATATTTTGGATAATATTCTTAGTAGTCAAAGGTCTCCTACCATCAAACCCAGTCTTGGCTTTCATGAAACTGTTAAAGGTGAATCTAGCTCACAAACTAAGGCAAGGAATTCTAAGGGAAAATATGAAATTCTCAACAAGCAGATAGGAGGTCAACCTCATCAACAACCAAGGAAAGAAAGTCTTCAAAGAAATTTTTTTACTCCTAATTACGGAATTGTTAATTGATTATTTCCTCTGATGAATAATGTTGAATGTTCTATCTGTCATAATTTTGGACATGTTGTAGCTAGGTGCAAAAGTATAATGTTTCAAGATAATAATTGTCTCACAGAAAGATCATCAACTTTCAGTCACTTTAAGGGATATTGTTTTTCTTGCAATATGTTTGGTCACAAAGCCATTGATTTCTATAGAAGGAATATGAAACATATCAGATGTTATGCTTGTAACAAGTTTGGGAATAGAGTGAAAGAATGCAGGGACAATTCTATGGATCGTCGTAGACAATATGGTAAGCAATCAAATAAGCATGTTTATATCAGAAAATTTGAAAATGATGAATCCACCTAGAATCAAGAATATGAAGATGAGATAAGGTGTTGTCTTGTTGTTTGCTCATTCAAAGAAAATGATAAATGTTCTCATCACATGACTAGAGACAAGAGTAAAATGGAGTTCTGATGAAGAACCATCATGATAATGATATTCTTGGAACTGATGTTTCAACAAAGGTTCTAGGACTAGGTACAGTCAGAACAAGACTCAAGGGGAATTGAAATTTCAGTATTCCACTTTTCATACATAGAGCTTATGAAGACAAAACACGTATATCTGTGAGTTTGAAACTGCATAGATTAAGGAACAATGGCACAGACTCAGAAAAAGGGGTTTGATATGGTCCAGTCAATTATCAATTTTCTTTTCTATTTCGATGATTGATGATTATAGTATGCAGATGTTATTTAGAAGTACTTCTGACCCTCATAAGTTGTTGATGACTTGACATATAACTAGTGGATGATTATGCCTTAACGATTCTTACTGACATATGCAATGATCAGATCTAACAGTTAACATTTGGCATAGGTTCAGGGGGAGCATATGCTATGCTTCTAATAATTCATTGTTGGCATTATGTTTGGAAGTCTTTGGTACATAATGATTCTTATCTATGTTGAGGATTCTTGTGTTGTTGAAATGTTTAAATGATGCATCATGCCGCGGTCATGAATTGCCTATGATGAAATCACAGATGGTACTTTGCTTGAGCCACTTAGTTGTTTTGATGCTTCTGATCATATTTGTGGACGACCCTTTTGATGATGAATATAGTTATGTTGCTTACATGAAGATATTCATAATTTCAAGGAAAAGAACAAAGCTTGGGTACACATCTTCATTATTTGATGATGTTAAGTGTCACTCATTTCTATTATGCTACTTCCATCATGCCTTCAAAGATGCATAAATTTCATATGGTGCAGTTATGGATGAGGATTCCTATGCTTCTTGGTTCTTTGACAATTAAGGATTGTTGCACTAGATGGTATCAAGAAAGTTTGACAAAATGACTGTGAGCTCATGGTTTGATTTTCACATTAATGAGAAGCTAGATACATAATTCTATCTCTATGCTAGATACTTGGATGATTACTTGAGTCGCATATTATTAAATATTGTTGGTTGGCCAAGAGAATGCTATTGTTGCAGGTTTCATGAAGAAATATATATTTGAAGACATGGCTTACTTAGTCGCATAATGATGATGACTTCTTATTTTATGATGATAGGTTTGGTTCTCACATATGTTTATCATGGTAGATTCTTATCAGATGTGGGATGTTGGAAAACTCCCTAGTAGTTATACCTGGTTGATATATTGAGGATTGTTGTGAAAATATCATGTAGTTCTTGCTATGATGATGATGTTATGGTCGTAGATGATGACTATGGTGATTTCACATATATATGATATGATGTGAATGGTTTTGTATTACTTCTTGGAGATATGGCATATGCTTAGTTGATTCATGGAAGACTATGTTAAGGCCTTTTCTACTAAGGAAACATAGAACATTGATCTTGATAAGATCAAGAGGATGAGTTGATATCTATATGCGACATACTTTGTCACATGTTGATGATGTTAAAGTTACATTGTCTTATCTTGCGAATTGATGATGGACATATACAGGTTGTTAATCTTGATGCTACTGACAGATGTTTATGGTGCAGGCCATATATGGTGCATGATAGTTGCTGATAATTATCATGATCTTGTTTAGGTCTTTGATCTTTGTTATAAATGTCATGTATATCATTTTACGAAAGGGTCATGTAAAGATCTGTGATGTAATAATTGTCATATTCAGTCATGTATGGACTTTTGAGATCATGTGAAATATGTAATCCCACTTGGTTGGGTGGTTGTGTCAAATATGTATCCCCACTTGGTTGGGTAATTGATGTATGTATGAGTCATTGGTGATAGGAAGGTCATACTCACATAGCTGAGTTATAGAGTCATGTTATTCTTTTGAAAAATATCTATGCAGACTCTGCATATGCTCAGGGGGAGCATGGACAATATAGTACATCTCAGTGTGTGCTAAGGGGGGAGCATGATCAGATATTACGACATGTGCTCATGGGGAGTTTTATCAGATAATTAAGCATTTACCTAGTGGGAGCATGATCAATGTTCGTATTAAGCAGTTCAGATATGGAAGACTTCATTTAACATTGGTTAACCCTTTTCCCTTGATGTCAAAGGGGCAGAGTAGCTTGGTGTTTAGAGAGTAGCTTGGTGCTTGTCTTGATCTTATTTACAGGTCATGGTGACCAAACACCAAAGTGGTTGCCATCTAGTCCAAAGGGTGAGATTGTTGGCATTATAATGCATGTGTTGTCCTTGATGGAAACTCACTTATAACAGAACAAGTATATGGTAACTATATGAAGCTACATGTCAAATCAGAGGAGGCGAAAAAATGATGGAACAATAATATTAGAGGTGACAAAATGATGGAACAGAATAATGGGTTAAAGGTTTACAGATTAGAATAAGAAGATTGATACGTAAAATTGTTGTTATTATGAATTATGTGTTGTCCTTGATAGCAACCTACTTGATGAGTTGTCCTTGATGACAACATATTTGATGAATGGACTACTTGATAAAGGTATAAAAATGATGTGCCAGAATGCATGGCAGCTGTGTTTACATATGTGACAAAATGCACGGCAGTTCAGAGGAATCAGTTCAAAAGTGATGTATGATGGCAACTCACATTGTAACAGGTCTATTTAGAGGTAACAGAGTAATGGTACAGAAGAACGGGATGAAGGGACAAAGGATTACATATCAGAATCAAGAAATTGAGGAAAAAGAATGTTTTAAGTTGTATACATTTTTTAACCTAGTCCAAGTCAGGTATACACGCAGATACACAGAATAAAGGGTGCATATATGTATCCACATAGTTTCATAGAAGGAAAAGCACATATGGG